>JALIRR010000147.1:115000-137500 GCA_023091755.1 Montipora sp. Colony 1 RG-2022
GTTTTCAATTTTTTTTTCATTAATCTCTGACCTCTATGCAAACTATTTTTTTAAACATATCGTATTTGCAAGCAATTTATTTTGCTCTATAGGCCCTGGAAAGAATTTTTTTCAATGTTTTTCATACCCCGCCCTCCCCCCATCCAGAAAAATAATGGCCCATCCCTTTGTATGAATCTAAGAATGCGCTTGTTAACAGTCCATTTTGACGCACACCGCAAAAATGCCAAACAGACGAACAATAATTGAAGTGTGGCAAGATAAATGCCTTATACAATCTAAGGAGGGTGTTCCTCCAAATTGGCTTACGAAATCTAAGCAGTACGTTAAACTGGTTGTTTATCTTCTTGCAGGTAGTGAATACAATATGTAGTTATCAAAAGAAAGCCAGGAACCCATGACCCGGAACCTACAACTCTACTGTGTTCGTGTAACGGCGTTTTCATAGACAGATTTATTTTTAGATTGAATTTCCCGCGAATGAGACTCCCACAGGAGCCCGATGACCAATTACAAGAAATTAAGCTGACGTCATAGGGTCACCGAACCGGAACTGCCTTTGTTTTTTGAAATAATTCGCGTGAAGGGCTAGTCTAAAAATAAACCTACTTGTGAAACGCCGTGTCACAGACGCTGTATGGAAGTTGCACGCTCCAGATGGGCTCCTGAGAAAGCTTATCATCCATATTTATTCCGAATATATCTAACGAATTTTGTAATGGAAACGAAAAGTTGTGTTCACTTTTTCCCAGTATCATAGCTTGATTTTTAGTCTCATTCACAACCATACCATTTTTGCCCTACCACTGATTTGCAATTTTGACTTTACGAGATATACAGTCCTGTAAACAAAGCCACCGGGTCAACGTTAGAAACGTATATCTAATGATCATCTTCGTACGCATTCAGTTTCGCCCCTTCAACATGATAGAGCAAGTCATAAATGAATAAGTTTTGAAAAACATAGGTCCCATCACACCCCCATGAGGAACTCCTCGTTTAAGGCACTTCCAGGCGGAAAAAGTGCCCCCAATCTTAACTCGTTGTTGTCTCCCTGACAAGTAATCCTTAAGTAGCGCACAACTTCCCCCTCCAACACCATACGCCTTGACTTTCGCCAGCAGCAAATCATGTTGAACAACATCAAATGCTTTAGATAGATCCATGGACACTACGGAAACCAGTTCCCCTCTATTGCGCATGCTCCTCCAATGCTCACCAAACCTCAATTCGTCGTCTTTTTTAAACAAAGGCGTTACCTGACCCATTTTTCAAGCCCCAGGGTAGCAACCTCGTTCGATAGAGACGTTAAAAGTGTTTGTAATAGGTTTAGATATCGTAGTTACCGATTGCTTGACAAGCCTTGGCGGCGTCATATCGTGACCGCATGATTTGTGAGTGTTAATCTCCAACAGCAATCTTTCAAACGGCGCTTCATTTGCATTCTGAAAATCAAAACAAAGTGGCGTGTTTCGTGTCCCTGCTATGTTCACAAATGGCGGAGATGCTTGGGTGGTTTTGAAAGTCTTTGCCATATAATAGTTTTCATGTATCAGCACAGCGCTATCAGTAATCTGAATAAAATAGTTGTTGAAAAGCTCTGCGGTTTCTTTCTTTTTAGTTCTGAAGTCATTTTCTACAAGAATTATGTCATTAGCTTGCTTCATTTGAAGGAAAGGGCAGTAAGCGTTCCAAAACTCTCGAGGGTTATCAGGGCCTGTTAACGTTTTCCAAAAATATTCTTTCATCGCCTTCCTTCTCAAAGACGTGCATTTATTACGTTGAGTAGTGAAGACCATAATTTGTGTCCGTGCGGTCTTTGGTAAATTTCCACTATAATTTGTTACGATTTCCACCTTTGTTACGATACCTTTGATACGATTTCCACCACACGAAAGAATATTGCCAAATTGTAATTGGTCCAAAATTTTGCCGTGCGTATCATCACAGGTACAAGGAAATTCGATCATATTACGCCAGCTCTGAAAGAGCTGCCCAGGTTTTCTGTTAATTAAACAACGTTTACAACTTCGCGACGCCCTTTTAACGTTTGTAATCACTTTAAAACTCGTATTGAGGTTTCCCAACGCTCAACCCGGAATTCACGGCTTTTGAATATTCCATTGTATAAAACAGCCACTGGATAGAAAACTTTTTATTATCGAGCAGTGGACACGTGGAACAATCTTAGTCAAAACTTAAAAACTTTGGAATCTGTGTCCTCTTTTATATTTCATTCTAGATCAAGATTAATTAAAGAATTTTTAAATAGTAGACTAATAGTAGCTGATTATGTACACATTTAATTTCTATCATTGTTAACTTATACACATTTTATGCGTTGTCTTTTAATTAAGACTGTTTAAATTTTAGTTGAATTTCTTATCTATTTATTTGTTGTAAAATTTATTTGTAATTAGTATATTGTCACTGAAAAGACCCGGGAAGGGGAGTGTCAATAAACTATTCTGTTGTATGTCGTATCGCCCTACGCCATTGTTTCGTCATGTATGGAACTTGCTCGCCTCTGTTTAAGTGGGGCATGCTCATCCATATATCACCGGAGATCGGTGCATGCACACGCCGGGAGCCGTCATTTTGGTGAAGGGACTAAATCCTGTCCGTTCTTGCAGTTTGCTTTCGAAAGCCATACACCCTGCGCGCAGAAGTTTCACGTCCGAAACACAGTAAGTGGCCAAATCTCACTGGATGTCGAACCAAGCACCTCTGGCAACCTGCTAGTATTACCAACGTTCAAAGTCCGCCTTGCCCGCAGTAGACATGGTGTCGGGACAGTACGCCGCCTTGGGGGGAAGCTCTCCCGTGTGGTTAGCACGCTCTGGTGTATTCCACAAATGTGGAAAGTATCCCTTGGAGAAATCTTTGGGATCGAAGTTGAATGTGTCCGTCATTTTAAAGAGGGGCACGGTCAGGAACGACAGCGAGGGTTTCCTGATAAGTAATCCTTAAGTAGCGCACAACTTCCCTTTCCAACACCATACGCCTTGAGTTTCGCCAGCACCAAATCATGTTGAAGAACATCGAATGCTTTAGATAGATCCATAGACACTGCGGCAACCAGTTCCACTCTATCGCGCATGCTCCTCCAATCCTCAGTCAACTCAAGAGTGCCGTCTCACAACTACAGAACTTTTTATAAGAGCTGACGAAATCCGACAGAATCACACTGTAAAAATCACGCATCTGCGTAGCTAACAGCCTCTGAGATATATTGTTAAGCACAGGTAAGACTGTAACAGTTGTATAGTTTACTTCATTAAATTTACCGCCTTTTTTAGACAAAGGCGTTACCTGACCAATTTTCCAAGCCATAGGGTAGCAACCTTCTTCGATAGGGGCGTTAAAAATGTTTGTAATAGGTTTAGATATCACAGTTGCCGATTCCTTACCAAGACTTGGCGGCATCACATCATGACCACACGATTTGCGAGTGTTAATCTCCAACAACAATCTTTCAACCTGCGCTTCATATGCATTCTGAAAATCAAAACAAAGTGGCGTGTTTCATGTCCCTGCTATGTTCACAAATGGCGGAGATTCTTGGGTGGTTTTCAAAGTCTTTGCCATTATTGTTTTTATGCATCAGCACAGCGCTATTATCAATTTGAATAAAGTAGTTATTGAAGAACTCTGCGATTTCTTTCTTTTAAGTTCTGACCACGTCATTTTTCACAAGAATTACGTCATCAGCTTGCTTTGTTTTGCTGTGAAGAAAAGGGCGGTACGCGTTCCAAAACTCTCGAGGGTTTTCATGGCCAGTTGACTTTTTCCAAAAATACTCTTTTATCGCCTTACTTCTTAAAGACTTGCATTTATTACGCTGAGTTTTGTGAAGACTATAATTTGTGTCCCTGTGGTCTTTGGTAAATTTCCGCCATAATTTGTTACGATGTCGTTTCGCCCTACGCCATTGTTCCGTCATGTATGAAACTTGGTTGCCTCTAACAACACTCTGTTTAAGTGGGGCATGCTCATCCATAATATCACCGTACAAAGGCATAAAATTTATCATCCACGTTATCAAATGTCCATAATTGAAAAAGATTCCATTTGCAAATCTTGCATGAATTTCTGCTAGTTGAATGTTTTCAGGCTTTGAAAACATATTTTTCGAGAGTGCAATCTTAGCATCGATGACCGTAAGACAGTAAAGACTAATCTGATCTGCGTGTCCACCACATCAGACATCAGACTTTTTTTCTTGTTGTTTGTCAGAATTAAATCTATAAGTGTCTCAGAACATTTTGTCTTTCGGCTAGCTTTAGTAATCAGACAATCGAGATTAAAATTGTCCAGGAGATCTAACAGGCTTCTGCCATCCCCGGGTGGCTTATCTGGGTCTAGTATATCCATCTCCGGCATAGAAAACAGTGTCAGTAACAGTGGACATCGTTTCGAAAATTGACGAAAGCTCACTTGTCCACTGAGATTTCGGAACAGATGGCGGTCTGTAAATACCAACAACTGAAATGCAGGCTTTTCCCAGTTTAATCTTGATAACAATCGACTAGGTCCTGAAAGTCGAAAGTCCAAGAACCGTTCAAGAGCACGCCGCAATCCGTGAACTAAAGCACGGCCGATGTTCTGACGATGTACGCTCTACTGTCCGTGTTGTTGTAAACGGGTTCATGCAATCCCATGGTGTCGGAACGTCGTTAGACGAGCAGTTCTAGCATAAATTCAAAACGTCCGCCACCCACTTGCTCGGTCGGAGCCGTGCTGTTGTTGTCACGAGGTTCCAGGAACCCTTGACCAAAGCCGGCGTGAACCCTTGAGCCGGATGATACGTGAACAAGCTCAGATGCAACGCCAATTCCATTGCAAATGCAAAATACAACCATTTGATAATCTGTTCATGTTGTCCTTCAGCAGCATGATTAAAATATATATAAAACTGTCCAATTTAGGCCTTAAACTGCTGTTTAAAAGAAAAATTAAAATCCAAGCTTTCGCCGCTCAACGGCATCATCAGGGATGAGGAAATTTTCCGCGTGAAATGTGTAAAATATGTGACGTATATATGAAAGCTATAGAAATAAACTTATGAGTAGAATACAAAGCTCTAATGATGGAGTGCATCTAAACAAAGGACCTCTAAAAGCGATCAGGAATCGTTTCTAAAATAAAATATTAAAATAGAAGGTCTGCGAATTCAGTACATTCTTTTCGGGAATTGAGTGTGGGCTTGTACTTTGTAATGTAAAATGCTTCATAGAGGCGTAGATTAGCGGGGTCGTTTTCGCTCATAATAATCTTGACCCCAATGCCTTTGTAGTCTTTTTTTCTGGCAGGAATAGATATGTTTTTTAACAGAGGAGTTTTCGTTATTGATATGTTCTCTTACGCGGTCGTGGATGAAGCGTGTCATGCTATCAATATATTGTTGATCGCAGCTAGCGCTGTTGCACGTGAGCTGGTACACTGCATTCTTCGTGAATACAATCCGGTGTTAGACGTAAGGCATTTGTATCTCATTTTTGTAGCGCATTTGCACTCCGTGGATGTGTGGGATAGGGCTTGTCTGAGCGTGTCGGATTTGTGGACAATGCGTACTGGGATGTTTTCTTTTCTAAAAATTTGATGCTGTGATTGATCCTGTGATTGAGTCGTTGTTTGATGGTGGCCAAAGACTCGCTGTTGCGGAATATTTTCTTCACAAGGACGAATTCTGCTCGGCCCAAGCCTAGTTTCAATAATCTGTTCATTTTGTCCTTCAGCAGCATGATTAAAATATATATAAAACTGTTCAATTGAGGCCTTAAACTGCTGTTTAAAAGTAAAAACTAAAATCTAAGCTTTCGCCGATAAACGCCATCATCAGGAATGAGGAAAAATTCCGCGCGGGCTATATATATGCAAAGAAATTGTAGGGTGAAATGTGTAAAAGATGTGACGTATGTATGAAAGGTATAGAAATAAATTTGTGAGTAGAATATAAAGCTCTGATGATGGAGTGTCTCTAAACAAAGGACCTCTAAGAGCGTTTAGGAATCCTATCTAAAATAAAATATTAAAATGTTAAAATCTACGCCTCTATGAAGCATTTTACATTGGAAAGTACAAGCCCACACTTAATTCTCGAGAAGAATGTACTGAATTCGCAGACCTTCTATTTTAATATTATATCTCAGAAACGATTCCTAAGCGCTTTTAATTTTAGAGGTCCTTTGTTTAGAGACACTCCATCATCAGAGCTTTGTATTCTACTCACGAGTTTATTTCTATAGCTTTCATACATACGTCACATCTTTTACACATTTTACTCATCCTTGATGATGCCGTTGATCGGCGAAAGCTTGGATTTTAGTTTTTACTTTTAAACAGCAGTCTAAGGCCTAAATTGAACAGTTTTATACACCCGTTTGACCTCTTCGGTCCCGTTCCATCGGAACCTCTCTGCCGTCCTTCTCTTCACGGTCATCGACCCCACCGTAACGTCACGATACAGCGTCCGTCCCACCGGTAAATCTCTCAGAATACGTTGTTCCACTGTCCGGGTGATTTTCTTGACAAATTCCACGCCGGTCGCCGAAGGAATCAAGTCGTCCACTCGGACTAGTCCGTTGACTCTCTGGCTCTCTTTCTCCTCATGGAAATCGTGGTGATCGATCGAATAAGTAAGTAAGTAAGTAAGTAAGTAAGTAAGTAAGTAAGTAAGTAAGTCAGTAAGTAAGTAAGTAAACTTTATTTAAACACGGAAAACCATCAGTTAAGCTCAAAAAAGTAAAAGAAAACGCTTTACAACTGCTTCACACGATTGCCGTGCGAGAATACTTGCTTGATTGTGCGTTTGAACTGCCCAATAGAGTCAGCATTTCTTAAGTATTGGGGAAAATTGTTCCACAAACCGTTACGTGAAACTTCGTTTCAAATAATTAGTATTTGGCTTGGGCAGAGTAAGTTTACCTTCTAAGTTTCTCAAGTTCTATTCAGCATCTCGTTGACTGAAAAGGCGTTGAAGGTCTTCCGGGGCAAGATCGTGAATTGCTCTATACATAATTAGTGCTTTCTGTTTTTTACGTCGAAGAGACAGCTTCTCCCACTTAAGAGTATCGAGAAGGAGATTGGAGCTCGTATCAAAGGGTAATTTAGTAATTACCCTAGCTGCGCAATTTTGTAATTTTTGCAGCTTATCACTTGACTGGCCACTTAAGCAGTTCCAAACAGGATTGCAATAATCAAAATGCGGTAATATTAAAGCGTTATAAATTTGAAGCACAGTATTAGCTGAGATAAAGTGCCGTATTCGTTTTAAGGCTCCCATAGCTGAGGAAACTTTCCTGCATGTTTCGTCTACAGGATTTGACCAAGAAAGCCGATCATCAATGGTAAAACCGAGGGATTTAGTGCGATCTACTCTCTTGATCATTTCGTGAACAATTCGTATATCAACCTCGTCACATTGAGTGCTTAATCTCTGCCTGGATCCAATTATCATTAACTCGGTCTTAGCCACATTTAAACTCAACCTGTTACAATTAAGGTTACTGAGTTCAGGAGCTAATGCTAGTTTAAGGTCTGTTAAAGTTTTTGCAGTTATTGGTTTCGTCAGCAAACATTCTCGGGGAAGTCTCCCGGAGGCAGTTAGGAAGATCTATACAAAAATTTGGTTTTATCAACGGAGTTGATAATGTAAATTGGCCACCGTACAGAGATTCTAAAAGCTGACGTTTCGAGCGTAAGCCCTTCGTCAGACCGAATCGAGGGATTATGGGTTACGTGTAGTTTTTATAGTAGAGTAGGAGCTACGCTATTGGTGGTAACATGGCAACGTGAAAAATAGGAATATATTAGTAAAACGAAAAGCGTTCGTTAGGTAGATCGTTAATATACATTAAAAATAGCAAGGGACCTAATATGCTGCCTTGCGGAACCCCACAAGTAATAGTGCGAGGAGTCGACAGTGTTCCATTTACATTACATCTTTGGGTACGATTGCTTAGGTACGATTGAAACCAAGTGATAGTTTCCTGGTCGGCCCCAAAGTATGACATCTTGCGTAAAATGATTTCATGGTCGATAGTGTCGAATGCCTTTTTAAGGACAATGAAAGTTTTTCAAGCAATTTTGAGACTACTGGGATAACGGAGATAGGGCGATGGTTATTTTTGTCTGATTTTGAGCCTTTTTTAAAGATCGGTGTCACCCTAGCCAATTTCCATTCAGTTGGATTGATTCCCGTGAGGATTGATTCTGTAAATACGTCTGTTAGTGAGGGTGCAACAATACTAGCTGCCATTTTTAATAACTTACTAGGGATCTTGTCAAGACCAGTGGCTTTCTTTTCATCGATTTTTTTCAACAGGTCTAGAACAATGTCGATACTCGGAGTTTTTAAAGAAAACGAATTATCAGAGGGCGACAAGAATGATTCAGCGTCAACTTCTCCAACGGGAATATCACGAGCTAGCATTTTCGCAATGTTAGTGAAATGCACATTGAAAGCTTCCACTATATCATCGGCGTTATTTATAGTTCTATTATTAGCTTGGATTTCCAAAATATTGGACGACTTACAACTACTCTGTGAGCTAAGCTCGTTAATAAGATCCCAAGTTTTACGTGGATTGCAGATATCCATGGTTGGGATGAAAGTGATGGGTAACAGGGTCGGTGGGAATGTCTTTTGGAGCCACGGGAACGGTAACCAATCGAACGTTTCAACGGAACGGTTCGAGGTAAGCACATGCCCTACAACCCCATTTCCTATTATTCGTCATCGTGCCAGACGCGACCTTTGGGTAACCGTGCCTTAAAACCAGACAGTTCATTGTCTAGAAACTCGGTCTGCTGCAAGTCGCTAGACAGCGTGGCGTAAAAGACGACATCCATTATCACTCTTTAATTTTTTCCCGTCATTTTCATAAGGCCGATCGAGGCACCCAACTGTCATATTTCGTCGGCCAAACCAACCATCGGGCTTCGACAGCTTGTCCACGTAGTTGTAAAATCTTTTACACTTGGAGCAGAGCCTCGTCAGGCAAGGTTCGTAAAAACTGCTTTCCATGGGAGTGCCGTCCCATTCTTCCAGCTTGTAGGTGACCACGCGTCTGGGCACCACCCGTCGAACCACAAAGACGTCTTTCGTCCAGCCAGGCAGATAGCGTTTCTTGAGGGACGATGTTTCTTACTCAAACGCGCACGATCGCACGCCTTGACCTGGGGCCAGGGAAGTCGTTTCGAGCGTTTCCAGTTCGTTGTCTTCCATGACGTCTCGTTGGGCCATGCCGATACCTCGATGCCGACTCTGGTTGTAGCCGTTGGGGTAAGACGTTCAGGTACGCTCGCGTATTTCGAGCGGTAAAATACTGATACATGCGTTCTTTCATGGTGCGATTAAACCGTTCCACCACCGAGGCTTTGGCATCCCCGTGCATCGTAAAGTGATGGATGCCTTCTTGTTCCAGCGTCCGAAGAAACGTCGCATTGTAAAACTCTTTGCCGAGATCGATCTGTAAACGTTGGGGTTTTCGTCCTTGTCGTAACACCTTTTCACCTTGTTCTTCACGGGGACGGCCCACGCGTATCGATTCCCTCCACGCCATCGTCTCAGGGATTGCATGTCCACCAGATCGGCTTGCTATTGCTCGTCCTTGTGAAACGCAAAGACCGAGAGCGTCTCGAACCGGACGATGCAGCGTTTATTTCCCTCGTTATTCCTTTCGGGCTTCGTTGAGTTTGAGCCCTTGGGCCTTGGCGTAGCGGGCCACGGCACCTAACGCACCGGCGCCTGAGGATCCGTGTACGCATTCGCGACGGGGGCGATGGCCCGGCGGCGTTTGCGTTGGCGTTTCGACATGTTTTGGTGACTACTCAATGGGTCATCACTACCGGTACGTCCTGCGGATGACGCTTTTCAAGGGTTTGTCACATTCGGGTCCAAGTGTCGTCGTCAACCAATGCATGTAAACGACAAAATGAGGCCACTGATACTCGATCATGGTTTCGAACGTGGCCAGGGCATCGATGGGTTCGTCGGTGGGAAATCTGTACCATCGATCACCTCCCAACACGTGGATCAATTGCCGACACAATCAAGTAATCAGCGTGCAACGGACTAGTTGTCCGAATTCACGATAAGGGAGTTGGGCCAAATGGGCTACATCAGCTCTCAACACCTGTCGTCCGAGCTTGGCGCCCGACATACTCGAATGACACAGACCGACATTTCCTTTCACACCTTTCAGTTATAGCTTTTAAATCGACCTGAAGATCGTGACATTTCAATTTCAAGAATACAAGAACGCAACGGTCCTGTGTCGTGTCCGTTCTAATTTACGGCACATTTCCAACTCTTCTTGTTTACGGACGTGTTTCTTTTGGGCCAGCCATGGCTGCCTCTTCATCAACTTGTCCAATTCCGTCTTGAACCCTTCCTTGGGCATCACCCTCGTGGTGTTCTCATCTAACTCTCCGTCCACTTCGGCCAGCCAATTGGATTTTTCCTCCCGTTCTCCCTTCCAACTACTCTTTCTGGCTCCCTCCAATCGACGCACAAAGATCGGGTCGGACCAGGGTTGGTCCAATCATTGGAAGAACCGACAGAGTGGGTTCTGGTGGCACACCAAGAAGAGGCTACCTACATTGGGCGAGTAAGTATTGACGGTCCGTACCACTTTACTCTTCTCCCCACAAAGACAGGGCCAAGGTCCTTTCGTGACGTCCGGGTGGAGTTGCTTTCGGGCTACAGGCTCCCACGCTTAGGCTTTCTCCTAACCTACCACCCAGAACGGATATGTCTTGTCGAATGCCAGGCAGTACACGTAAGGAACGTTGATCTTAGAAAATCCCTCGACCAAAGGCGTCTCTTATAACGGACACAAGATAGGTTGATACGTTGGGTCTGGAGATGGTTGTGGAGGTGGTGGTGGTGCTGGCTCTGGTAGAGGCACAATCAAGGGCTCCCGTTTTTCCTCGGGTTCTGCGGTTGTTGCTGGCTCAGCCGGGTTGACGACCACCGATCCTTGTGGAGGCCAAAAGGATTCTACCATCTCTTCGTAGCCGGGAAAATCGTCCAAGCACGGTACGGTTGGTGCTGCGGTGAACGGCACGGGCTGTGACTAAGCAGAGAGGTCAGGCTTTCTAGGAAAAAAAGAAATACAACATGAGTATCCTTAACGATAGCACCCTTCAGGTGAGGGTTGAAGGGTAACTCACCAAGCTCCCTCACCATGGGTCGCATCTTTTCCCGGTGCTCTCTCTATCTTCGCCTTCTTCCTCAAAGTAATCTCTTGCAATTCGGGTGGCAGGACGTCCCAGTAGCTCCCTATGTTGCAATGGGGCCCCGGTCTTTGGTGGGCCCTTTTATCAGAACAACACGGAACAATCCAGAGCCGATCCTAGGGTCGCTGGGTCTCCTGGGGACAAACCCCCTTCATGGTATTCCCTCGGACAGCGGAGGTCTGGGATCTTCCTTCAAAAGGATTGGCGTGTGGGAAAACGTCATTTTCCAACATGGTGAAAGACCGACAAACCGATTTGGAAGAACGTCATGCATTTGTCAAGATGTGGAAATGGGCTAGTCCCGACAAGGTCTAGGCCCAGAAGAAACCATGACGAGAGAGACACAAGCAACGCAAGCTTCAAACCAGACCCGTCCTCTTACCAGCTCTGGTCAACCCAGCCAAGAAAGCCGCCGTGCGTCATCAACAGGATCTGGAATTAAAGCGTCGGTACCGCCAACGACGCTGTGAACAACTTTGTGAAAAAGGCCGGAGTGACCATCGCGATCATTGCGAACAAATCCTGGAGAAGAAACGACATCGATCCCGGCGACGCCGGGTCCAGCGTCAGCATGAGCTCTTGACACTGACGGGAACCCTGGCGGTACACAAGGAGCATCGGGATCTCTTAATCCAGGCTCGGAGGCGTTGGGATCGGGCCCATACTAAGCTCTTGACGTTGACGGGGACGTTGTCAATGCCCAAGGACTACCAAGATCTTTTCGGGTAAGCACGGAGGCGACGGGTCCAGCAAATCGAGAGAGCGTGTCGCCAACAGACCCTGGAACGCCAGCGACGATATCGCCAACAACAGCCTGGAACAAAATCGTGAGGCTGTCCGGCGTTACTATCGTCGCCATCTCCATCAAATCCGCGAAAGGTAGAGGGTGTATCGAGCGAACCATCGCGAGCAATACCGCCAAAGGCAACAGGACTACCGGGAGACACGGAAGAGACACTAGGATGAGGAGAGGCAATAAAATCGTGGAGCAGTTTCGAGCCTCCTATGATCTTCTCCAACCAACAGGCACGGCGGTGATGGCGTGTCATCGTGGCCTTTGGGTAACTGCACGAAGTGCGTGCTCGCTTTAAGGACTGGTCCGTCCCGCATCATCGATGTCACCAGTGGCGGATGGCTTGTTTGTAAGTATGGCCTCCGACCTCCCACGCCTCTGTATTTGAGAGAAGGTTTGGCCCGTTTGAACCGATTCGTTGCTCCTCCTGCATCCCCGTCATGCTCGTCGTCGTGCTCCGACCTGTCGAAGACCGCCGCTCTTTTGGATAATCTCTGGCTTCGCGCCTGTCCGTCGTCCCTCTCTTCCGACGTGGTGGTGGAACTGGACGATCTGGTCCCACCGCCTCCCGAACCCTTCCAACGCTCTGAATACTTGGCTCCACGACGGACTCTTCCGGTGGATGAGACCGTCACCGATGTGGAGGCGAGCAGCTTACGACAGATACGGATCCATCGGTCTTGGACCGAAACCTGACAGGAAGAGGACCGGGAACAGAGGTTCCAAAACATTTTAAACGAGGTCCTAGAACGTTCCTGCTCGGACGTGGCGTTGGCTCGTGCGGCCAGTCAATACCAACGTGAAGATCTGGTGGAATCTTGCGATAAGGCGGCAGAGTTTTTCGCGGAAACAACGTCCCCGGATTTTCTGACGGAACTGAGCAATCTTGACGAGGATTAAAAGCTGCGGGGTGCTTGTAAGGGGCACCAGAGTCCAAAACTCGATGTAATTCTTCCTTTTTTGTAAATAGTGCACATAGTTGCTTGTTTCTATCATTAAAATCATTTTTTGATGCCATTCTTTCTCCTTTTTTTGTCCGAGTGGGGTCTGGGTCCTTTTCCCGCCTTTTTCCTTCTTGGGATTATCGATGACGTCATTTCTTCTCCACCAATCCCGTGGCCTGACCTCTTGTATCCTCACCGACCCTTGCCCTCCCTAACGATGGTGAAGTCACATAATAACTGGTCTTGACCATTATCACTGAGTGAATATTTATACAATCGCTGTCTTATTTCGTGAATAATAAGCGCGCCCGTGACCACATTTCACTACCGGTTAATCGAACCTTTCATGGAGACTATAACTATCATTGAATTTTACTTTAAATGTATACTATCAATTATTCGACCTCTTCTGTTCAATCTAGATGAGTATTTGACCATTTGGGAAGTTTTCTTCAAGGCGATCAGTTAACCTTGAGAACTCGAACTTCTTTTTACCAGAAAGTCGAATTCCATCTCGTGTTATTCGTTTTGCCATTCAAGTTTTCCTTTGTAGTTTTTGTGCATATTTAATTCGATAGCTCTTTGAACCTTTTCCATCACCTGCAATTTACAAGAACTCAAACCTCTTCACCTCACGGCGAGAACATCGTTAATCCTTTTAAATGATTTAATGTTATAGGTCGCATATCTAATGTTCATTTTTATTCCTAAACGAAAACTGAATTTTTAGATTGTTGTTATCGCTGATCAGAAAACGTTAAAAAAGATCAGAATTTACCGAAACTCAGTGACAATCTGGGCTTGTTCAAAAACTGATTAATTAACGGCAAATTAATTTGCAAGGAGGTTCCAAAACCGTCATTCTCCCATAGTCATAGACAAAATATCTTCATTGGTTGGTAAATAAAATAAACATTCACTTTTTTTATTGTACGTATAGGCTGTTAATTAAGTATACATGCAGTTGTTCACTTATGGAAGATTGTCGCCTCTCTTTACTAATATTCGTTTGAACGATGTAACTGTAACAATAACGTAAGTTGTTTAAAAAATTGAAACTATTTTTGTAATGATTTGAAGTTAAGTGATATCAAATCATAACCTTGTCTTGGATTGCCTGGAACATCTTTAGGAGTATAGGTTGATTGTGATGACCGTTTTCCGTCAATCGCCCACTTTTGCTTTTTCCATTGAAATTAACAATGGCGAACCGTGAAATCGTTTTCTCAGTCGTTCGTGCGGAAAGGTCTGAAAGCGGTTTGTTCAACAAGGGATAACAGAATGTGTACAATGAACATTTGAGTTCGATAAGATACATTTCACTCGTTGTTCTCTCGATTAGCTCAATTCTATCAAGAACGCACTGAACATCGTACGAGAAATTGCTGATTCAAAGAGTGGAATTCACGCTTCTCGGAGTTTAAGGGTGACGAGACCTATAATGTTCTCTCCAAAAAATGGAGCCTGCTTAGAGGTCGATAGAGTGATGAATGATGACCAGCAACAAAAACCGCCAGACGTCATGGTGAGCCGTGTGGCCATTGCTGGGCAGATACAAAACTCTCTCGCCTCGCTCTCTCTTCCGTCAAAAAACAAACTTGCGTCCGCAATGACCTCTAAGTGACAGTTCATTCTGTTTGAGAAAACATGTTTTTAACATGTTCCTCCAAAATAGAAACTTGTCATCTCACTCGGCTGTCAAATACATTCGGGCATTGAATAGAGATAGTACAAAAGCTTGACTTCTAGAAACACAGGGTCATTCGATTCGGCTTCGCTGGACAGCAATTACTTCTGAAATGGCGACAATTTTTTTTTGCCCCTCGGAGACCAAGAGACGAATCAGGCTTTCAGGTGTGTGTGGATCACTGAACAGCGCTGAATTCAAACAGCCCTAGCTCGATATGTTTCGCTATGAGCTACCGTGGTCCCGTTAAAGTCTTCGAGGCATAGAATCATAACAGATATAGTGTCACTTTTTTTTCGGCGTTGCACAGCGGTCAGACTGCTGTTCGTAGCTTGCGAGATTAAAAATGCGCAAGGTGTATTTTTGGATTTGAACTGGATTTCACCTTGGTGATTCCGAAATAATTCAGACACACCACACTTTCACAGACACTGTTTCCAGAGATGCACTCTGTAAATGATGGCTTTTTTTTCTTTCTCTTTTCAGATAACCATGAAAGAAAACAAACTTGCTTTCTTTTTGCTGCTAGTGCTTGCATTTGAGATTCTGTTTTACACAGCTACCGAAGCTCGCTCTCGTGGGTTTTTGGAAGATAGATCGTGCTCGTCGCTTCCTTCGGGTGTGGCATGGGTCAACAATTGGCGTCAAGATTTCACATTCGAGTGTCAAAACAGTAAGAGACAATTTAATAATCTCCTCATGTTATTTCTTCTACTAGCATTCAGTTTCTAGCAAGCAATGCAAGGAGCACCTCGATTGAAATACAAATATCACAATATTGCATTATTTTCTCATGCCTTGAGTCTCTAAAATAAATTACTTGGCACGTAAAGGGGGCGAAGTACGGAAGGTGGCTTTGAGGGCCATCTCAATCAATTGAGCTCCTGAAACAGGCTACACACGTCCAGTTGGGGTGCAGGGATGGGGCAGTGGTGAGAGCACTCGCTTCCCACCAATGTGGCCCGGGTTCGATTCCTCGACTCGGCGTCATATGTCGGTTGAGTTTGTTGGTTCTATTCTCTGCACCGAGAGGTTTTCTCGGGGTACTCCGGTTTCCCCTCTCTTCAAAAACCAACATTTGACTTGATTTGCGTTGATTGTTAATTTCACTTTACTTTATGTTGATAGCCTTTGATAACCTGAACTTGTTTTTATTCCATTACAGGTTATTCTATAAGAACCTGGCGCAGTCAACACCGAAACTGCCAGGAAGATCGCATCCACTACTTTGAATGCTCGCACTGTCCGATGCGCAACCAAAATAATGACTGTTCTTACACAGCAGACTTCGGAAACGAATATGATAAAACGCTGTCGTTCAAATGCCCTCTCAATGGCTTTGTCACCAGAGTCAGCAGCACCTACAATTCGTATTATAAAGATCGCAAGTAAGGATTGACCGCCGTTTAGATGTGTCGCTTGGCTGAAATTTTGGCCAAAAACTTTATAGTGCTTTTCTTGATACAAAAACAATGATAAAAACTCCAAAGATTTGTCTCCTATTTAGAAGTGTTGACTAGAAGTAGGGTCTAGTTCTACAAACCGAAACCTTCAGCCCAGCCCTCTTCCCCACATTTAAATGTTAACTCCCTGAAAGTGAACCAGATAAGCCAAATTTTGAAACCCTTCACTGCTTTAAACACTAAATCGAGATTTCGTCGTCTTCTTCCTCCTTTCAAAGGGTAAAGAATAATGTTTTATGAATTCCTAGATTCTCAATTGAAACGATGTTTATGTGAATTTCTTTCGATGTTTAGCGATATCTTTCTTGTGCATCACTGCGCACATCGATTCTGATTGGTCAAAAACTCTCGCCAAATCAGTTTCATGTATACGTATTCAAAGCAAAAGTCAAATCAGCTTATTTATGAACTTTCTGAAAAGGGATTTTTATCTTTTGGGGTGTGGTTTAAAAATAGAGGCATGGCTTTTTGGGGGGTATGAAAACAAAACATCATTGGTAGATTGATCTTTTCCTCCTACCTTTCACCTTTCTCTTCTTTCCCGATTATCCTCACTCCAAGTACTATTACTGCCACCCCCTGACTAAAAATCCTACTTACAATTTTTCCTTTTACAGTAAGTCTGATCTTTCTGCCTAAGTTCGAACCACTGCACTTGATGTATCGTCCGATTACTATCCCAGAGCTTTCTCCACTGAGCCACCGGGAAATGATTTCAAGTCCCACTCTTCCGTCGGATAACATTCGTAATAATTTGCATAATCATAAGCGGGCAAATTCAAAAAATTGCCTGCGATGTACTATACTTCATAATTTTTGCATTGAACATAAAGAAAAAAGACCATAATAGGCCTTTTTCGATATATGAAAAGGTAAAGGAAAGTGGATGATATGCAAATATTTTTTATTTCTGTCATCACTGCCTCACTATCAAGCTAAATATTTGATATTTCGACAATGGCTTATTTGTCCCGAAATCCCAGGAGTCATGTCAGAATATTCATAAAAAGCGAACAGGGCTTACATTTCATCACAATCTCCTACAAAATATGGCTTCAACCTGCGACTATTCCACTCCAAATTGTGTAGACAAAATGGAATTTCTTTCTGCGCTGAACAGCCTTCAAGAACAGCAAAAGATCAGGAAATCTGAATTACTTTATTCGTAGACGACAATTTCTATGAGCGAGCAAAAACACATCTCGTCGCTAAAGAAAAAAAGAATTCAGATGGAATCGAGAAGGTCATGACAAAATCAGAGGTTCATACCATCAAGCGCAAAAAGTGGACGGTGTTTTCGAACAACCAAATCATTACTTGCGACAACAAGGTAGTTCTTTCCAAGAGTCAGCTTCATGAAAATCTCTTGTTTGCACACAACAGAGTTGCAAATAGAGGGCGACAAAAAACAGAACACTGGGTGAAACAGAACTTTGCTGAAGTCAGCTAAAGGGTTATTAACCTCTTTGTGAGCTTATGTCGACTGCATGCAAAACACAAACCAATTACCAGTAGGATCAAAGAGGTAATCAAACCACTACAAGCACCGTCATTTTTGTCAATGCTGGAGATTGGACTTTCGTAATTTGCCGTGCACATGTCGAAATCCTCACACGTGGGTGATTAACCTTATCGATCATCGTTCAAAGTTCGTCAATTCACATCCCCTACATGCAAAATCAGCAGATGAAGTTCTCCATGCTTTAAAGAATTACTTCTTTTCCTATGATGATACCGGACAAAAATTCTTACAGACAATGGAAATGAATTTTGCAATGCGAAACTCAAATCATTTTGCGAGGAAAATCAAATCAAGCTGTACCATGGAGCGGCAAGAACTCCAACCACACAAGGGTCTTGTGGAAAGAAGCAACAAAACATGGAAAGAACATATGGGGCCAATAATTATGGGGTCAAATAACAAGAATATTGAAAGATGGTGCCAATACACAATGCAGGCTTCATATACTATGAACATCACGCTCCATCATCATCATCATCATCATCATCAAGTCTCATCGCGCCAGTAGGAGCATAAGGGCCTCCACGCTGTCTGACCAACACTCCCTGTCTTGTGCCACCACATTGGCTACTTCCCAGCTCTTCCATGACTGTTCTTCCCCAAGTAGTTTTTGGTCTTCCTCTCGCCCTCCGGCCTTCAGGAGTCCATCTTAATGCTGTAAAGCAGTCTTTCTCACCCTCTCTCCTTAGTATGTGACCTAGCCAGTTCCACCTTCTTCGCCGCACCTCAAAACGTATGTCATTGATCTCAGCCAACTCAACCACCCGCTTGTTTGTCACTTTCTGCTGCCATCTAATCCACATTATCCGTCTCAGGGACTGGCAGTGGAAGCTATTTAGTTTCCGTTCATCGTTCTTGGTGATTTTCCACGTTTCACAGCCATATAGTAGGACAGGTCGAACTAGAGTCTTGAATAGGCGTATCTTGGTTCTCCTTCCTATTCCTCTAGCTGCCCAGACTCTCCCTAGTCTCTGGAATGCGCCACCTGCCTTCTGTAGACGGTGCATAATGTCTTTGCTACCTCCACCCACCTTGTCTACAATAGCCAGGTATGTAAACTCCTCAACATCATCCACTTCTTTGCCATCAACCACAATCTTCTTGCTGATACTAGGACACACAGTCCTCAGAGTCTTGCATTTTTTCGCATTAAGTTTGAGTCTTACTCTGCAGCTGGTTGCGTCCTCAGCCAATCTCCCAGTCTTTTCATGCAAGTAAGTCATTAAATGACAGTACTACAATGTCATCTGCGAAATCAAGGTCCTCCAGCACTGTTGTGAAATTCCATCTTATCCCTCTTCTCTTGCCTGCCGTTGTCTTTCTCATGACCCAATCCAAGCACAGTTAGAATAGGAATCCTGACATCAAGCAGCCCTGTTTTACCCCAGACTTGATCATAAACCAGTCGGATGTCACACTCCTATCGACAACTGCGCAATCAAAGCCCTCGTATATACCCGCTATCACTCTCACCATCTTGTCTGGTATCCCATATACCTTCTCATGATATTCCATATGCTTTCTCTGTGAACAGTCAAAGACTTTTTCAAACTCTACAAAGTGCACGTACAGACCCGCCCTCCACTCATTCGCCTATTCTAAGATGTTTCTAAGTATAAAAATCTGCTCAGTTGTACTTTTCTTGGGTCGAAACCCAGCCTGTTCCTTTCGAAGGTTCTTCTCCACACCTTTCGTGATCCGCTCCAACAGCATCCTAAAAATATCTTACTAATGACGGGTGGTAAAGTCACTCCTCTCCAGTTGTTGCATTCGCGCAAATCACGTTTCTTCAATACCTTAACAACAAGTCCCTTCTTCCACACTTTCGGCCACCTCTCAGTTTCCCAAAGCCTCTTGCAACAACTAGTCAGCCTACTCGCAGTGACGACCATCTCAGTTCTTAATAATTCCGAACACACCTCGTCTACTCCAGCCGCTTTCCCCGGCTTTGTCCTCTTCAACGTAGCCTTAACCTCTTGTAATCGCCATCTTCCTAGATCTATTTCCTCAATCTTCTCCGATTATACTATCTCATCCTTTTCCACAGGATTCGTTGGGTCATCTCTGTTTAATACTTCACTAAAGTGCTCCACCCATCTCTGCAGTCTTTCTTTTGTTTCAGTCCTAAGCACCCCTTGTTTGTCCTTAACACCTATTTCTTGCTTCCGCCTTTCTCCAACTATCGACTTAGTAATGCTGTTTAGCTCCTTGCTCCTACCATTCCCGGCGGCCTTTTCTGCTGCTGCAGCCCTCCTCTCTAACCAATTTCTCTAATCTGTCCTAGCACTTAATTTCACGTCGTTGTTCTTCGCATTATACTTCTCCCTCCATCTCTGTTTCAGTCGTTCCGATCTTTGCCTCTTTCCTCTCCTTGATCGTTTCCCATGTTTTGCTCCCAATCCATGGCCTACTAAACTTTTTTGAACTCCCCAGGACTTTCTTTGGTGCATCTCTGTATGTTGCCAAAACATATCATGTTCTTCCTCCTGATCATTTATGTCTCCTAAAGCTTAGAACCTATTCCTCACCTCTACGTTATACTTGCTTCTGATCTCTTCACTTTGCAGTTTACTTATGTCAAACCTTTCCCTTGCGTTCTTCCTTCCCTCAACTCTTGCCAACTCTAGACGTATCCTCGTTCTCACAAGGTAATGGTCACTGTATACGTCTGCACCTCTCATTACCTGGTGTCTAGTACAGATGTTCTCATGTTTCCATTCACTAGAACATGGTCAATCTTATTTACTGTCTTCCCATCTGGTGACATCCAGGTCAGCTTATGGATATCTTTATCACGGAAGATTGTTCCAGTTATGATAAACCCATTTGCACTACAGAAGTCACATAACCTCTCTCCATTGTCATTCATGACACCAACGCCAAAGTTCCCCATGACCTCCTCTCTATTGGTATTGAGATAATTTAAACCAAAAATTAAATTCAACCAAACATATTCACCACTATATTACTCAAAGACGAACTTGTTCAATCCAACACAGTTCTTTTCATTATTTACTTCTGTATAAGAAGTAAATTGATATCCATGTATAATAACCAAAACTAATCCTATTCTGACCCTAATTTTTCTCTGGGTGCATATTCAACGTAGGTAAAATGAGGATCACCGATTTAACCTAGGTAAAAACGGATTTCACCCGCAACACATATGCCTTGTTTTTGTTGAAGGCCCTTTTGGCTGCGCTTAATCGACAAACGCTCCAGAAGAAATACACCTTGTAATCGTTCACAGAGGAATTATTTGATGCAATTTTTGTTTTAGGTTTTCGTTTCGCTGTTGTCGTAACTATCGTTATTGTGCGTATGACTGCCAAGTTACACACCTACTGAATGGGTGGGATCAAGAATTGAACTACAGGATTCCAGTTGGCTATTTCTTGGTGGGAGCTCGAAGCGAACATAATAATTACTATGAGTAAGTATTGCATCTGTATTGGCTTAAAGGTCAGTCACAGCGCAGATATTAAGGCCTGGCTAAACGCTCGCAACATTTCAACGCAACATTGTTGCATGATGTTGCGACATGTGTTGAATGGACTGGCCAAACGCACGCAACATATCGCAACAGGGTGGCCAAACGTACACAACATGTTGTGCTCAACAATGTTGCAAGATGTTGCGTTGAAATGTTGCGAGCGTTTGGCCAGGCCTTTAGACCTAATGGGGCCACGCAACATATCTTAGGGTACTTACTGTCAACAAATCTTGAAATCACAGTATCTTCCCAAAGATAAAGTGGAAGAGCTAGTCATGATAGTAAGAAAGGAAAAAATTGAAACGGATTGCATTTGGTGGCGTGGAAAAATTTCTTGGCCTGACCTCTACCCGTTTTATTACAAATCAGCTCAATAATGGGGGTTAATGCCCTGAATCGTCTTGTTCGTTATTAAACTGTCATCTTCAAGTAGGGACCTTTTCTGGTCAAGTAGGGACCTCTTAAAAATTCAGCAGGACTAAAAAACGAATACTTTAAATCACAATATCTTGCCAACACTATAAGACAAGAAAATGTGCAAGAGTAATAAAAAGGACAAGATAGAGTTGCATGTTTACAAATATTACAATTGTATTTGTTAAAACTGACCAGAGATTTAGTTTCTGAGACATGACCTCTTGGTTTTTCTTATACAGGGACCGGAGATGGAAGTTTGAGATCTGCAGATTTACCAACGTTTGCACGAAAAAATAAAGTGCTTACAGCAAAGAAGAATTAAAGGGGATACCTGATATTCATGTCAAGTTCGACAGCAAAACCACTGTATGGTGAAGGGAAATTATAACAAAGAAGCTTGGCCTCTTGAAGTGTCATTAGTGATTTGTTCGAACCATCAAAGTCTAATTTTGACGTCACCAGGAGCTCATGAAGAGGACCTTCTATCTCCACTAATCCCGTAAGTCAACACTTTCCCGAGTAAATTTATTTTTAGGAACAGGTTTTTCCGCGAAAAGTATCATATTTTCCTTGACACTGAGATAGCTTTGTTTTGATTGGCTTTTACAACAGTGGGCGTGCTGAATCTCCCACGGGAGGCGTTCTATAAATAAATATACTCGGAAAAGAGTTTTTCTTTGTCCTTGTGTGGGCCCATTTCCATCAGTAGGGCTAACGCTCACATGGTTCATATGGGATAGAAATCTAGCACTTCACATTACACTCTATTCAGTTAACCCTACTCGGAAAAGAGTTGACTTCAAGGCCAGGTATGAGAGGTAGATGTTCCCCTTGATGAGCTACTGCCGTCACCTATTGTTATTAATGTACCAACCGGGGCCCAATTGCTCGAAACATGATTAGCGCTTGAAGGCGGTGCCACCTATTGTTATTGCGC
>JALIRR010000147.1:142500-157202 GCA_023091755.1 Montipora sp. Colony 1 RG-2022
CTTTCCTTATAAGACATTTCTCCAATGCAAGACCGCAGTATCCATCTAGTGGCTCTTCTCTGCACGCGCTCTATCTTGCCTTGTAGGTAGCTATGACTTGGAGACCACACTTGCGTTCCATAGTAAAGTTGCGATTTAACAAGGGACAAATATAATGACCGTCTGACTGCTACGTTTACCAATAGTGCGCAAGTACGCTTTAGAAGCCAAGTAACTTATTTGCTTTCGACACAATAGCCGCATTAATATGTTTGACCCATGAAAGAGTGCTAGTGACAATGATTCCATGATCATTCTCTTCAGCCACACGAGTGAGTTGCAGGTTGTTAAGGGTGCAATTATAATGCACGGGTTGTTTCTTGCGTGTAACTGTCAGGACTTTACATTTAGAGGTGTTAAATTGAATGTTATTATATCGCGTCCATTCATCCATATTTGAAAGGGTGGTTTACGTCAGTGACGACTCTTAACTCTGTCAATCACCGCCCTCTCCTTTGCCCATGATAACTTGGGGCCATGTCCAGCTTTGTCTGCTGACTGGGAAATACACAAACCACAGTAAATGGCATTTCCCATCGAACGGAACAGTCCTTACCGTTTGCTAAATTTTCCAGTTTCCAGTCTCTCATCAGCCGAAAACAATTGCAAATGGTAAGCGCCATCTCGTTGGGCTGGTTTGCTGATTTTGGAAAAACTGTTACCTTTATTCTCCGGTCATCCCAACCGGTTTATTCTGACAAATGGTAGGCACCCCTAATTTCCTCGAAACTAAAAGTAAAAACATGTTTCTCCCCTAACCGTTTTCTCGTCTGCAGCTTGGGATTCTAAGGAATCTTTACTCGACATTTATCATTATAAAATGACAAAATGTATTACATTTATTGTAATGCTAATCATCATTCAACGTTTATTTGACTGAAATCCCACACAAGTACGCATTGCAGACCTATTTTTTCGTTGGTTGGAGATGATTTTGGGAAGATGCAGTAAGTTGGATCAGCGGCATTAGCTGGTACTCAATTACCTTCCCTTGTGCAATCGTCCATTAGTAAGGTTATATTTTTTTCCAACAGATTTTTCATGTTTTTGTGAATGACTTTTCCTGTTCTATATTTAATTTAGTTTGATTTCTTTCACTGATTATGAACTGATGATTGACATTCTTGATTAACACTTCGATCAAAGTATAAGTGTTAGATCACGTTTTCTACATATTTTTGTTCTTTGTATCCCGACACACGCGGTCAGCGAAAGGAAAGTTACGGTTAGTTCGGTCAGATTTATAGTCAGTTAGTTAGGATTGCCAACTTTGGAATAACCTCTCGAGGATATACCCTTAAGGTGCATCTTTAGTGAGGGAGAGGAACGTGTAGGCAAATATCTTATCTCCTCATTTTTAAACTCATTTTTCTCCCTCCTCCCTGATTTTTCACCTATCTCCCAGATCAGTACTTTGACGGGATTATGTGACGTAATACTACCCTGACTTCATTAAAGAACTTTGCTCTTTGAAGACTTTGAATACCTACACACTACTAAATTTAACATGTAGTACCAGCAGAGCTTACCTTTGAAGAGTGTACCCTACCTTGCCAAACTAGCAGACGTTGACTAAAAGATCTTGGAGGTTTACGTAACATAGTGCCAGAAGATCATTGTTTGAAAGACAGCTTAATTGCTGCGAAGACCACAACACAGCGCCGTTATCGATGATATTTCGGAATGCCGAAAGCGCGATTCCGAGGTCAAAAATAAATTTATTTTCTTAAGATTAAGTTGCTGTATTGCTGTACATTTCTGAAAACCTAGTGGAAGCACCAAATCGAAAAGCATTACTCGTTTTATTACTGACGCCTAAAAAGACCTAAACACACATGCAGTGCACAGAAGACAGAAAACATTTCGTGCTCACCATGGCCTTCAAGTTGCCCTTTAAGGTTCCGAAAGCGCATCATAACGTTAAGTTGACTATAACATGTAATCCTTTTGCGCACATTTGATATATGACCACAAAATTCCAGATTATTGTCTACTTCCATTCCAAAGATCCCCAATGTATCCTTAACACGGAATGAAACTTTATAGTCAGTATCCCCAAGCCCTATATCTTGTTTTTTTTCCTTTCTCATAAGAGTTTAAAAGTTTGTCTACAAGGGCCAAAGGGCCCAAGTAAAATTGGAAGGGGTACAGAGCCGGTTAACAACAATCCACTACCAGAACGGAACGTAAACTAAGCAACAAAGTTCAGATGAGCAAGGCACAAAGTCCATCAGAGCACAACCTCCACATTACTGAAAAGTAGGTAACAATTAACCGTAAATAATTACAAGCACACACCAGGTCTACTCCTGAACCATTCTCCCTTCTCCCTTTTCATGCTGGTTCTCCCGTCTTCCTATATTTTGACGTACTTTCTCCCTGCACCCATTATTTTTTTGGCCGTTTCTCCCTCCTCCCTAAACCGTTCCTCTCCCCTCTTTACTTTATCAGCCATTTTCAATGTAATTTCGTGTCAATTTGTAATTTCAAAGCTCTAAGATTATCTGTGCTGCGCCTCAAATATGCTAGGAATGTCGATGTAAAATCTTTGTTTTAATCTTCATTTTCAGAATAGATCATTAATTGAGGAATCCTTGTGGTCGGTTATTATCTTCTGAATCGTTCTTACCACATGCCATTATTACGAACGGTGACAATAGTTAAAATACTGACATTCCCAGGAAAAAGCAATGCCGGCTCTTTTACCGGTTATTCAGCTCTATTGTACGCAGTCGTGTCCAGTGCGAGGCTGGGATACAGCCACAAGCAGTTCAAGACAATCGTGCAAAAGGAAATTAAGGAAAGGAACTTTATTAAGTGTCTAGTCGTTCTAGCGCTTGAGCACTAATTGGGGACATTGTAAACTGAAATTAAAAATTAACACAAATCAAGTCAAATATCGTTTTTGAGGAGAGGGGAAACCGGATTACCCGGAGAAAACATCTCGGTGCAGAGTAGAGAACCAATAAACTCAACCCACATATGACGCCAGATCTGGAAATCGAACCCGGGCCACATTGGTGGGAGGCGAGTGCTCTCACCACTGCGCCATCCCTGCACTCCTAAGTTGAAGCAAACATTACACAATAGCCCATTGAAGCAAAATTGCATTCATATCTCTTAAATCCTATTGGTTGTGTCGAAAACGAAGACCCGCAAGGCCACCCTATACGGACAAATTTACGAAAAGCCTTTGAGAGCCTTTTCTAGGACTTCTGGGCTCCTTGTCATCTATAAAGACAGGGGCACCCAACGACCAATTTGTTGTAAAATGTATTATTATACCCCAGTTAATAAAAATAAATGTTATTAAGGCATTTTCAGGTGTTTTTCAGTGTTGCTGGGAAAACATTATCTGTTCCCTTTTCCCAGCAAGACACACAAGAAATTTCCCAGCCAGCTAGATAAAATTGGTTGGTTTCCCAGCCAGCTGATCAAATTTATTTCCCAGCCAGGAATTCCGCACGCTTTCAAATCCTATCCGAAACGACCGAACAAAAGCGACAAAACCGGGACAAAACAGGTTTTTCTCGCAAGCGCAATCACTCTGACCAGCCGCAGTATGTTTGTGACTACTCTCTGGGAGAGGGAAGGGGTTCTTTTATTTTTTATTATTTTTTTAATTTTATTTTAGTAGTCCTCGGTCTTCAGAGTTTCTACAGCCAGCCCGGGTTGAAATGCTAGAAAAAGTCAGTAATTCCCAGGCAAAACCTCAATCAATAACAAAATTTCCCAGCCAGCTCATCGAAACACCTGTCTTTTTGCCAGCCAGCAAGATTCCTCTGGGGAACAGATAATGTGAGGAACAGATTCGTTGGGTGCCCCTGATAAAGACTTTCTAAACAGATGTTTTTACCACCTAGAATAATTTGACCTGTTAGTTGAAAAATTGAACTGTCCGAAAGTTTTGGGCAATGAAATCTTCATTTCAGAAATTGCTAGCAGAACGTTAAACATTTGCTCATCCGAAACTGTTAGGCGACATTTTTAAATTCAAGATTAAAAAATATCCCTGCCGGAAACGTAAAGGCATTACTTTTCCCATGGTTGCGAATCTTTTAGGTGATGTTTTAGTAACGAGATCTATAGCTGTTTGGCAACGTAGAAGCGAATTTTGACTCTCAAAAACCAACATTTGACTTGATTTGCGTTAATTGTTAACATTAATTCAGTTTGCAGTGTCCCCAGTTAGTGCTCCAGCGCTAGAACGACTAGACACGTAAATAAAGTTCGTTTCCTTTCTTTTCCCAAACACATATTTCACCGAAGATCGAGTCAATCAAAGTGCTCCATTTAGCCTGAGAATTGCTTGCCATATAACAATTGTTTTAGTAATTCTAAGCGATGAATATCAAGAAAGTGCAAAACAACGGGCTAAAACAAGATAAAAAGGCACGAAAAGTGCTTGATGGGCTTAGCAGCCGCGCCTCCAAAATGTTATATTCACCGGGTAACGTGGTGAATATAACACTAAATTCTTATATTCACCGCTGAAAATTATAATAATTAACGATTATTCGCCGAAGGTGAGGTGAATACCGGTGAATAAAAACGGAAACGAATTCGAGGTTTTTATTCACCGATGTTCCCTGGTAACTACTAGCTTTAAAATTGCACGAAACTAAAGCACACGTTAATCGCTTCTGGAAAATTGCGAAAACAACTTCTTTACAAATTTTGAGCGCGGGAAACTTGCAAAATAGCCCATTGCACAGGTGTAGCTAAGTTACCTGGCCTAAGAATGGAAGCGAGGCTGCAGGTGACCCTGTTTTGATACAAGCCTTCGTACTTTTCTAGTGTTAATGTAGAGTCATTAGAATTAAAACAATACACTGCTTTTAAATTGAATTTAAAAGCAGTGTGGTCTGTCATTGCCAGCCTCGCAGCCATTCATAGGCCTTTTCTTTTAGCAAACAACTGCAAAAATAGCCCATATATGTTCCTTCACGGGAACATATAGACCGAATGCACACATTGCGGCCAAAAAATATATTTTTTTGTTTATGTGCTAATTAGACTCACAAGCCTCGTTTGCATGGACAAAATACCAAGGAAATGTTGCTTAAGAGCCAGGTTAGTGAGTCTAATTAGCACATAAACAAAAGAATACATTTTTGGTCGCCATTTATACATTCGGTCTATTAGCCCAACAAATTGATCTGCTCCCAACTGAGTGGCTTCAAAGCTCAGTTGGAAGGGCATTGCACTGACATCGCAGAGGTCACGGGTTCGAATCCCGTTGAGGGAACTTGAGTTTTTTATGTGTTTACTATAAGAGACCATTGCTTACTTAAATTGTCCAGTTGTGCGTGGGTCAATTTCGTCTATAATCCGCACTTCAAATATACATTTCTTTCTGCGTTCAGCAACCGCTGCAAAACAAAGGAAAAAAATATTTAGGAAAACAACGTGTTCAATCAAAGTATTTGAAAGGTGAAAAACTGAGGACGAATGTCATGTTTTCCACGCGTTCGATAACCTCCACAAACGCCGCGTTCAGCAACTGAGGAAAACCACAGAAAACACTTAAGAAGATAATGATTTCACAAGCGTCTTTCGAGCGCAGGAAACTTCGCGCGAGCGTCATGTTATCTTTGTGTTATCTGTCAAACAAATAGATAGAAAACAATGGGGCAGCTTTGGAACGATGGACAGCCTATTTAATTATATTTAGGCATGTTTTTTTATGTTTCATGGCAGAAAAACCCTCTTTCACCAGGAATTTTTTCCAAACGGTGAATTCTAAGAAAATTTATCCTTTACCACTCGTTTTCCGATTTCGTAAAAACGTCAGACTGCGATTTCGACTGTTTGTTAACGCACCAAAATGCGAAGTTAGTTTGATATTTTCCTGCGTTCGAAACTCTTTAGTGAATGCATTGATTTTCCCAACTATTTTCGTCTATGTCAATGCTTATCACCTGTGAATATTTTCATTGGAGACAGTTCTTTATAGGACTGACAACTTGTTTCTTTTCTGAATCAGCTGAATTACATGTCAGTAAATATATAGAGGATACTACATGGTCGCGCGGGGATACAAATCTAATCTTAGAGTGTTGAAAGTATCTCTCACCAGTGAGCGAAGCGAACGAGTGAGAGATACTTTCAGCACGAGAAGGTAAAATTCGTATCTCCGAGCGGCCATGAAATATTCTGTTTATGATAGAGATATTGATGAAATGTCCAGATTTACAATGTAAAACCACTTGTTTTACTGATTTTCGAAATGATGAAAAAGTGGTCACCAACCGCTAAAACACGCATGTTGTGTAACATGAAACAAGATACGAAAGTTATGAAAAAGAAATCATGATAATGTAAAATTTTGCAATAAAAATGTAGTAGAGAAGAATTATATTATAGCACAAAAGTATCTTACAATGAAGAGGAAGCTCGCGTGTTATTGGCTAATCGTGTTCGTTACCATGACGACACCTATATTCTTACATGTGAAAGATAAAAATGATATGTTCACTGCGCGCGGTGAAGATATGATTTTTTAGTAAAAGGAGAATCCTGGTAATTCATCAGCATCTATAAAATAAACAAAGATATAAAATAAGCTATAAGAAATAGAAGCTAAAATTCAAATATTCATAATATTAAATTGATCACATCAGTGATACCATAATTTACTACAATATACATTTCTTTCTTTGCAGTAAAAAGCAACAACAAACGACTTCTGGAACCTTTTGGTTTTTATGTTTGGGAGTGTGCACATTCGTTTATTTCGCAAGTTAAACTTCAAATTCAGTATTGTTGCGTTCAGGCAGCAAGGCAGCAGGGCAGCTACAGTAGTTATGTTGGCCATCGCTCTCGATGATCTCGTTGTATAACGTCACAAATCTTCCCGTCTACCAAAAAGTGACTTCAATTTAGAGTATTCTAATACCCCTCTGTATGATAAATCCATTACGCTCGCTTCTGGACCCTTCTCAATTTGATCGGACAGATTATGAATTTGCTCCGTTCTGACTGAAAGGGTAATAATGAGCATTAATGTTTCGAGAATTTCGAGAATGTTGCTTGGCGATTCCGACAAAAAAAAAGTGTTTATTGTCGTTTTTTCACATGCTTCCAATTCCAGGAAGTTCAGTTTGTTGAAATTTGATTATCTGACTGATTGAGACAATAACGGAAATAACGACTTCCTTTGGAATAATCGATTTGTCGACCGGAATAAGTTGATAATGAGTCCTTTTTTACTGGAAGTATGGAATAACGACAATTTTCGAGCAGGAATAACGGACTAATGAACACCGATTAATCGATTAATTCTCTTCAATCCCCGATTTCTACTATTAACTCTCGTATGATTAGAAGAATTACTCCCTCAGCCGAGCATATTTTATTTGTAGTACTACAGCACAGTTCATGCAGTGGGTCGGTCCAGTAATCGGGTTGAACGTCAAAATTTAAGTTCACTTCATAATAATGATTGTTATTTAAATACGAAGCGTTTTAACAAAGCGGACCTTATAAAAATTAAAGCGAAATTGATTTCTCAACCAATTTTGGTTGAACTTGCCGCTCACATCACCGTGGATAGTAAGGTGGTTAAGCAACACTGTCTGGGAACTCGCCTTAGTTATTAAATCTCATAATATTTGTTCGGTGAAACAACCTAAACTGTCAAGGGTTGCTTACAAGCCTGAAAACGCGGTATATCGATTTTTCTATTGGTTCACGGCTAGATTAAGACTTCTCCAGATGACGTTAAGCCTGTCGGTCATTATAATTGAAACCACTGTCCTCTTTATTATAGGAGCTGCGGCTTTAATTGGAAATGCCAGTTTATTCCTCGTCGTTTATGCGAACAAAAATCTTCGCACCAACACCAACATTTTCATCCTCAACCTTGCCGCGGCAGACATCTTAGTGTCTGGAGTAAGTATGCCAGTTACTGCAGTGACGATTATAAAACAGCAATGGATTTTTGGACACGCAACATGCGTGGTGTTCGGCTTTTTTACGATTTTGTCGTTCATAGCGTCCGTTATGTTCCTTGGTATGATCGCTATCAATCGATATTTTTACATCGTCAAGTGGAAAACTTACAGCCACACCTTCAACAAGAAAAAAGTATGGCTTTACGGAGCCACTGTCTGGATAGTTTCAGTACTCCTCGCTTCGCTACCTCTTTTTGGGTGGGGGAAATACGACTTCATCCCAGGAAAGTCGTATTGTTTTGTTGACTGGAGTGCGAGCGTCTATTACGCTTATTTTATGATTGCAGTTTGCTTCTTTGGACCCCTTTCAGCTGTGATCTTTTCTTACCATCAAATTCTGAATTTGACAATCACCTCGAAAATAAAAGTGGGCGCCACAAGAAATAATTTGACACTCTCGTCGGTGGAAATAATCCAGGCTCCTTCAAAAACAAACGAACCGGAAACCAGCAGCAATCTAGACGATACTGCGCAACACCGAAACGCTGAGGCTACGATCAATGTACATGTGGAAATAATCCACGCTCGCTCAAAAACAAACGAACCTCAAATCAGCAGCAATCTAGACGATAATGCACGACACCGAAACGCTGAGGCTACGATCAATGTACAACTGAATAACGACACTCCGCAAGAACTTATTACCATCGACTGCGCTCCAATGAAAATGTCATGTAACGAGAAGAAGACTCGGAACTCGCGAGGGTTTCTGATGACCCCCGAAGAAACCAGACTAACAAACACTTTTATTTTAGTGGTGGCTGCTTTCCTAGTCTCCTGGACACCATTCGTTGTGACCATGTTTTTTGATATGTACTGTCCACGATCTTTGCCTCACGCTGTGGATTTTACATCACTTTTACTTGGTTATGCAAACAGTATGTGTAATCCCATATTGTACGGACTGCGCAACTCCGCTTTTGCACAAGGTTTTCTTAATCTCTACTCAAGATTTTTACCAAAGCGATCAGGGTGTGCATAGTGGAACCCACTTTGACTTGTCAACAGAAATGTGTCTCGTGGCGAAAGCCACTGCAACCTGGAAAAGAACCAAGATAAAATTGAACTCTTCGCATGAGTCCTTAGTACTGAAAATTTTAGTGATTAGCAAGACTATTGAACTCTAGAATAGAAAAACAAGGAAAATGAAAAGTCTCTAATTAATTAAATACTAGAACTTCGATAGCCAATGAAGATGCAAAACATTTCAGTGTTTTATATTTGTTGTTTAAACGGAACTTTCTTTAATAGTTAGCGCAACATTTTCTTGCGATTTCCCTTAAATATCTGCTATGTATACGCAGTCTCCTATAAAATATAAGCTCGTGTTTACAGAAAGAAAATTCAAAGGATCCAGTCTTAAAATAGTGATGATCAGCTTTATTTACTGAGGGCGCTTTCTATTTGACAGAACTGACCGGCCAGGCCGGGCATTTGGAAGGACTAACTCTAATATAATCCTCCAGAAGAATGCGAGGGATTATCGTGCAAGTGTTTCTTCAAATTGTTGCATTTTCTTCGCAAACTGAGGGGTCTGTCCGGCCAGTACTAGTTCTGACAAAAGGAAAGCGCCCTGAATGTCAAGTCTTCTAGCGCTGCGACACTAATGAAGGGCACTGTTCATTGAAATCAAATCAAATTAAGGACGATGCCTACTATTGTTATTGCGAATAGGTTCTGCGCATCTAAAGATACTCGGATATCCTATCGGCGGTGCCTATTAATATAAGGATATTTTTTTGCGCGGTTTAAAACTATGTGGAGAAAGCAGAACTTAGCAAGTGCTCTTGTGGGTAACCATGCATTTTCAAAGATAATTTAGCTTCAATTTGGCAAAGAATGCCATACATTGCTTTGTATTTTAAAGCTTTTTACAAATATTGCTGATTAATTATCTTCGAAAAATGGGTGGTTACCTCCAATTTCCTTTTTGGATTTCAATAACACTTGCTGAGATCTGCTTTTCCTGCATATTTAGTAAACCGCGCAAAAATACCCTTTGAATTAGTAGGCACCATCCTAAACTCATATCAAATCGAAATATCTGTTGGCTTTAGATAATGAGGAAAAACGGAGTACCTGGAGAAAAACCTTTTAGAGAAGAGACCCACTTATAAGAGCTAAATCCGGAGAAACGGACCCCAGCTGCCTTACACTGCGCCAACCCTTCCATAAACGAAATTTCAGCACCTAGGCACATGTTGTTCTTCCCAACAGCTCGTACCTTTGCGATTCCAAGGACTGAAGATAGGTTAAAATTGTAGTTATTTTGCGTAAGCGAAAGACATATTACGCGATGAAACCTTCAGTTTAAAATTACTCAGGAACCTTAATTACTAATTGTGGCAATACACAATCGATTTTTGATGAATTGTATTGAATTTTTTTCTTGATCATTCCAGCTGCAATTTCTTCCTACTCCTATCAATGGAAAAAAATAAATAATTTTTTCCCTTTTTTTGTGGCATAAAATCGAATATCTGATATAAAACAAAATTTAATTAATGGATTTCCTGACCATTTGGAGCTAAATCATCATTGAAACTTGCTTTCATTGTAACTGTGAGATAATTTTTAATAATTATAATTCTTTATCGAAACTTTTTGTAACTGTTGTTGTTACAAAGACGAAACTCGACAAACGTCACGGGAACAAAAGAAACTTTCGGGTAATTTGCATTTAGATAAACCACACATGTTTCGCGAAACTTTAAACGCATAAACCATATTTTATTCAGTTCGCAAGAAAGTAGAATGTCCACCTTAAGGAGGGGGACATTGGGGGTTGCACAATACCACATTTCCGCGCCAAAAAATGGTAAATACTGAAATACCGGTACCCCGTTCAAAAACAGTTAACTTGACCGAAATCGAAATTAATGTTCTAAATTGAGACCACTTTGTGCCAAATGTTATTGAGGGCACTGAGTCATTGCGCGAAAAGTTATCACCGCATTTCTGGGAGTGAAACTTGCCGTTTTGATTCTGTTCGAGATTGTGGTAGTAGCAGCGTAAGATAATACTTGACACCCGTAAAGATGTGCGGGCGAAAAAAGTATCACAAACATGGTGTCACCTGTGTCTCATACCAAAGCACGTTTGAGTGGATGCAATTTCAGTTCCGAAATGAAGGGTCACACCGCAACCAGGTGGGCAATCAGAAGTCGCTTTATAAAATTCTCCAAACCATAGCCGGTAACATCAAACTATGCCTGACAATTTTCAGTTTGTGTGTGATCTGTGAGAAGCGCAGCGACGTGATTTAATTTGATTTAATTTAATTTAATTTAATAAACAATTATTAGATTGGATTTGCGTTGATCGAGGTGTCATCGCCTGAGGCTGATAAATACTGAACCCAAGCAAGGTCCGGTAATCACAAAAATTGAATCTGACACTTGCTTTTCGTGTACAACATAGATTAGCACAAGCAGTCCGTCTTGTTGCTATTTTTTCGGAAGTGACGACTCGTCTTAAAGTGGTGCATTAAGCGGGCGACTTACAGAGTGATGTTTAATCGTTAACTGGATCGTTGCACTGGTTATTTATTATCAGTTATTAACAGCGGCAGCTACGGATAGGCCTCATGATGTACCTGGTATTGTTGCTGCGCGGCTTAGCGCGGAGCAGCAACACTATTCGTAAGCGTGTGAGGCCTGCGTTCCGACACTCGAGTTTTGAGTGGGATTTCCCCGCACTTTGTCAGCATGTCACGTGGTCTCTATTAGAAAAAGAGACGACATGAGTGTTTGTTTGTGGCGGCCATTACTCTTCTCGGTTGTTGTCACTGGGCGGATTTCGACTTGTTTTCTCGGTGCGATCAATCATGTACAAGGTGAGGAGAAGTCGTCTTCCTTTGTGACGTTTGTATTAAGCGAGTTGTGCCAGCTATATTGGAAGGAGTCATGCCGGACAGATATAACAATGACAAAGTCCAGTATTGTCCATTAGATTTACAATTAATAAAAGTAGACGGCATTTACCTCTTTGTCGAACGCAAATATTTCATTAGTCTGTGAAGTAGTATGTTCATGCCTTAAGCACGTTGACTCTAACACATTTTGCAGTTAATTGCAAAAGATTTGGTGGCTGAGAAACTCATATGCTCAAATGCACCCAATTGTAATGCGTCACAAGCCCTAACCAGCAAAATGTTTACTTCAGTGACTCTTAACTCTGTCAATCACCGCACCCTCCTTTCCCCGTGATAACTTGGGGCCATGTCCAGCTTTGTCTGCTGACTGGCAAATACACAAACCACACAGTAAATGGCATTTCCCATCGAAGGGAACAGTCCTTACCTTATGCTAAATTTTCCAGTTTCCAGTCTCTCATCAGCCGAAAACAATTGCAAATGGTAAGCGCCATCTCGTTGGGCTGGTTTGCTGATTTTGGGAAGACTGTTACCATTATTCGCCGGTCATCCCAACCGGTTTATTCTGACAAATGGTAAGCACCCCTAATTTCCTCGAAACTAGAAGTCCAAACATGTTTCTTCCCTAACCGTTTTCTCGTCTGCAGCTTGGGATTCTACCGAATCTTTACTCGACATTTATCACTATAAAATGAAAAAATGTATTGCATTTACTGTAATGCTAATCATCAACGTTTATTTGACTGAAATTCCACACAAGTACGCATTGCGGACCTATTTTGCGTTGGTTGGAGATGATTTTGGGAAGATGCAGTAAGTTGGATGAGCGGCATTAGCTGGTACTCAATTACCTTCCCTTGTGCAATCGTCCATTAGTAAGGTTATATTTTTTTCCAACAGATTTTTCATGTTTTTGTGAATGACTTTTCTTGTTCTATATTTAATTTAGTTTGATTTCTTTCACTGATTATGAACTGATGATTGACACTCTTGATTAACACTTCGATCAAAGTTTAAGTGTTAGATCACGTTTTCTACATATTTTTGTTCTTTGTATCCTGACACACGCGGTCAGCGAAAGCAAAGTTACGGTTAGTTGGGTCAGATTTATAGTATTAGTTAGGATTGCCAACTTTGGAATAACCTCTCGAGGATATACCCTTCAGGTGCATCTTTAGTCTTTACTTTATCATCATCTTATCATTTATCAGCCATTTTCAATGTAATTCCGCGTCCATTTGTAATTTCAAAGCTCTAAGATTATCTGTGCTGCGCCTTAAATATGCTAGGAATATCGATGTAAAATCTTTGTTTTAATCTTCATTTTCAGAATAGATCATTAATTGAGGAATCCTTGTGGTCGGTTATTATCTTCTGAATCGTTCTTACCACATGCCATTATTACGAACGGTGACAATAGTTAAAATACTGACATTAATCCTAGGAAAAAGCAATGCCGGCTCTTTTACGGGTTATTCAGCTCTATTGTACGCAGTCGTGTCCAGTGCTAGGCTGGGATACAGCCACAAGCAGTTCAAGACAATCGTGCAAAAGGAAATTAAGGAAAGCAACTTTATTAAGTGTCTAGTCGTGCTAGCGCTTGAGCAGTAATTGGGGACATTGTAAACTGAAATTAAAAATTTACACAAATCAAGTCAAATATCGTTTTTGAGGAGAGGGGAAACCGGATTACCCGGAGAAGACATCTCGGTGCAGAGTAGAGAACCAACCAACTCAACCCACATATGACGCCGGATCTGGGAGGAGGCGAGTGCTCTCACCACTGCGCCATCCCTGCACTCCTAAGTTGAAGCAAACATTACACAATGGCCCATTGAAGCAAAATTGCATTCATATCTCTTAAATCCTATCGGATGTGTCGAAAACGAAGACCCGCAAGGGCACCCTATACGGACAAATTAAGCCAAAAGCCTTTGAGAGACGTTTCTAGGACTTCTGGGCTCCTTGTCATCTATAAAGACTTTCTAAACAGATGTTTTTACCACCTAGAATAATTTGATCTGTTAGTTGAAAAATTGAACTGTCCGAAAGTTTTGGGCAATGAAATCTTCATTTCAGAAATTGCTAGCAGAACGTTAAACATTTGCTGATCCGAAACTGTTTGGCGACATTTTTAAATTCAAGATTAAAAAATATCCCTTCCGGAAACGTAAGGCATTACTTTTCCCATGGTTGCGAATCTTTTAGGTGATGTTTTAGTAAGGAAATCTATAGCTGTTTGGCAACGTAGAAGCGAATTTTGACTCTCAAAAACCAACATTTGACTTGATTTGCGTTAATCGTTAATATTAATTCAGTTTGAAATGTCCCCAGTTAGTGCTCCAGCGCTAGAACGACTAGACACTTAAATAAAGTTGGTTTCCTTTCTTCTCCCAAACACATATTTCACCGAAGATCGAGTCAATCAAAGTGCTCCATTTAGCCTGAGAATTGCTTGCCATATAATAATTGTTTTAGTGTAATTTTTAGCGGTGAATATCAAGAAAGTGCAAAACAACGGGCTAGAGCAAGATAAAAAGGCACGAAAAGTGCTTGATGGGCTTAGCCTACAAATTGTTATATTCACCGGGTAGCGTGGTGAATATAACACTAAATTCTTATATTCACCGCTGAAAATTATAATAATTGACGATTATTCGCCGAAGGCGAGGTGAATACCGGTGAATAAAAACGGAGACGAATTCGAGGTTTTTATTCACCGATGTTCCTTGGTAACTACTAGCTTTAAAATTGCATGAAACTAAAGAACACGTTAATCGCTTCTGGAAAATTGCGAAAACAACTTTTACAAATTTCGAGCGCGGGAAACTTGC
>JALIRR010000148.1:0-25000 GCA_023091755.1 Montipora sp. Colony 1 RG-2022
CCCACAAACCATTGTTTTAACGAAAACCGCTGGTCAGCAACCTGGTTCTGGTCATTGCTGTCTAAGGTCTTCCTCTTTAGCGGGCATGCTTTGTTGATGCATGGCGTGTGAGTGGCATGAGCGAAAAAAATGCGCAGTAGCAATGGGCGCGAACGTCCTTGAGTTTTTCAAATTCCATCTTTGTCTTCATGTTTAAGTTTTCTTATGTTAGTACGGGTACAAGCAGTTGTTGCTATTATTCTTTATTAACTCTGTTCATCCATGGAAAACAAATCCGACGATTTTAAATTGATTCTGCTTATTTTTGCTTTATTGCAGGGTGGCAGAAAAACGAATTTCTTCAACTATTCTTGCGAGAGCTAGAACCAAGCGAACTGTACTTCCTCTCTGGACTTCTGGCTGTAAGTTGCCGACACTCATTCGCCCTACTCTAGTAGGTCTAGAAACTGGTCAGTTTTGTGGTTGAGAATAATTAAAAGATTATTTGTCTGAAGTATATTCATTTAATTTTTGAAGTTTTATGTTTGTGGTGGCGATTGTTTTGTTTTCATTTATTTTTTTGGCACTTCCTTTGAAAATGATTTTGAAGTGAATTAAGAACCTACCTTAATGTATTCCTTGCTTTTCAGGTCAAACAGTATCGAGACTTTATTTCACTTCTTCCTGAGTCATTAGCTCTCCATATTCTATCTTTTCTTGTTCCCAAGGAACTGCTTCTTGTTTGCCAGGTATGACCAACTGAATAATTTGCAAATACAAATACAAATACAAAGACAAATGAACAAATACTGGAGGACAGACAAACGAGGCCAATACGAGATCTAATAGTTTTGTTATCCAGCATGGCGGCAATTACGTAACGTGCAACCACCTGTAGAAAAGATTTTTTTTTTACTTTTTGTTTCACAAACCGATGAAGACGTCGCGTGGTCATGAAAACGAACATTTTCGTAATCGTGACCATTTTGCAATAGTTCCATTCTGCTCGCGTTGTATTCGGATGTTGGCGAAATACACCAGAACATGGGTTGGTAGGAACGCTGCTTAATTCAGGAGGTTTTTTACTCACGTGTCTTCACAACCTCGAATGTGATAATTTGAAGAAGGCGGGAGAGAATGCACTGAAATGAATGTTGCAAGTTCAGCGCGCCTTTTTCGCTTACCGAATTCTTACCAAACAAATTTACGCCGTCGTTGTTGCAAAAGAGGGGAAGATTCAAAGAGGAAGGCTATAAACCAAAACGTCAAACGCCTGCATATTTAATGAGGAAAAATAATAGATTTGTACGCTCTGCACGCGTGGTTTATATTTTCTCAGCCGTCGCCAGCACAGAACAACCTTTACGTGAATTCACTTAATATGTAAACGTCAGTTGGTTACGATCAATTTTTTCTCTGCTCAGCTAAGCGCCTATCATACCCATCCGCGCTTCTTGGTGGGCGACAATATTTGTTCGCGTTTTCGTGAAACGGCAAAGGGCAGGCTGCTGCTCGTCTGAAAGAACAAGAAACTTGATATCGGATGGGGACAATAAACCGTAAGCCCCGTCTCACATTACTTGTGTGCGACGTTAAAGAACTCACACGCTGTCCGAGAAGAACCTGGGACGTAGTCCCCGGTGTGGTGGTCTCAGGCGTTCTGTTCTGGTGGCACCTGTGAATTAGACGTACTTGATATTCAGTTAAGATTGTAAAGTTCCCGGCTGCAATTTGCGCCATAAAGCAGTATGGAAAAGTCCTCTAGAAAAGTGTCATTCATTCCTTCATTCGTTCGGCGTTCGTTCCCTCCTTCCCTCCCTCTCTCCTTACTTCCTTTCTTCCTTCCTTCCTTCCATCTTTTCCTCCCTCCCTCCTTCCATCCACCCTTCCTTCCCTCCCTTCCTCCCTCCTTCCATCCATCCTTCCTTCCTTCCCTCCTTCCATCCTTCCTTCCTTCTCTCCTTCCATCCATTCTTCCTTCCCTCCCTCCCTCCCTCCCTCCTTCCTTCCTTCCTTCCTTCCTTCCTTCAACTATAGCTAACAGGGGGAAAGCGAGCCACAAAATAACAAAGTATTTTTAGCAAAACGCAAATTTCCGCCTGGCGTTTGCCGTTTGCCGTAAACGCGATGCTAAATATCTCTACCGTTTTCTGAATTAAAAGGGTTGAGATAGTCGCGGAGGGATTCCAGTGACGTGGATTTGTGTTTTAAGATAATATGGTCGTTGGTCGGCGAGTAGCTTTGCACCCTCTGTCGCTCGGGTTTTTTTTTTTCATTCTTTGCCGTCTTCTCAGCCCCTATGGAAAATAAGGAAATTTGGCCCATGGCACTTAAAGCGGTTTTCTATCGACTGTCGAAAGTAACCTCGAGATAACTCTGGTCTCTCACTATTTCGCTTGGTGATTGGCTTGAAAACGCGCTCATATTCTCAACCAATCAGGACTCAATAGAACTTCTCGTCTTTTCCGCGCTAAGCGTCGGCTGCGTATATCTTTTTTGCGTCGTGATCGGTTCATTTCATTGTCTCCTGTTGTTGTGATAGAACAAAGTATAACTTTCTTGGTTTTGGTTTTATCGCGTTTAATAAAAAAATGCTTTAATATCCGCGTTTTGTTTTAGGTGAGTAAAACATGGCGGCGTCTCGCGTCCAGGGATGAGCTTTGGCAGTCAAAATGTCAAGAAACATATGTGGGTAAGTGAATCACGCGGAAAAAAAGTTTGGCATACTTTTTTTAGTCTTGCTCGCAAATGATCTACCTGGATTTGTAAAATTGATCTCGAGGTCGCTGTCTACAGTTTACAGTCAACAATTTACGGTACCTAGTAAAAAATCGTGTGGGTACTACTTTTAAAGGGACAGCAACAAACTCAACATTTATGTATCAGTATTCATACTATAAAGACGCATTTAAACGCACCCTCAAGGGCTAAAATGCAAAGGGGGAAAAATTTGTCAGGACAAAAACAGACACAGATAAAGAAAACTGCCATTTTCATATCCTTCTTCTTTTGTGTACAATGCGCTTGCGTTTATTCTTGCTTAACAATTTCCTTTCATTTGCATAGAGCTGAGGTAGCCAGCACAGAGCCAAACAAGGGAGAAAATCACGAAAAATCAATCTCATTATCTGTGTTGCTTGGTTCACTTATGGGTCTCTCGAGTAAATATCCTTTCGTCACATTGTTTGCATTGCTAGTGCAAAAAGGCAAGGCAACGGTCGCTCGCCAGGCGCAAGGGCTTACACAACCAGAGGGGCTTATCCCGGTTTCAAGTAGCGTAAAGCACCAGACGGAATTCCTTCCCCCACCCCTTGGACGGTATGAAGTCCAAGGGTTACCCCCAGCAGAATGCCGCCATTTCCCATTTATACACCTGGATAAAGAAAGACAATGTGGTGCAAGTTTCTTGTATGAAAAAAACACCACCATTAATGAGCTAAGCCTCGAACCAGTGACCCTAAAGTCGTGCGTTATGCGTGCTGACCATGCACCACAATGCCTTCCCTTTACGTCACGAGCGTGAGCAAGTCTTTTTCTTTTTAAGGTGTTCCACTTTTCGTACCAGCAGTGTGGAAGGAAATATTCAGAGAAAATCTGAACTTGAAGCGTAATTGGGCAAATGGCCGATGCAGAGTAACGGATATGGTCGGCCACAAAAACAAGTAAGTACAAAATATTCAGTCGCAGCGAAATGACGTGTTGAGAAACTTTCTTTATGAAGTTAATCGTTGAGGAAGACTGAAAAACTCTCTGGAGAAATTCTGCGGCGAGAGGAACAGAATAAGATTTCATTTTTTCCCCTTTTCTTTCTTTTTTTTTTTACATTTCTGTAGCGTTCTTTCTGTTTGTGGTTACAAGAACAACATTGCTACAGGAAGCTTGGACCGGACTGTAAAGTAAGCAAACAAGCCAGTCTCTTTTCAGTAGCTATCATTGGTTGTCTTTATAATCTTCTTCATGAGCCGAATAAATGGCTCATTTCCTTTTTTCTTGCTTTATTTTTCTTTTTGTTTTTTTCGCGTGTTAGTCTAGAGCATGAGCTTAAAGTGCCTCCCTTTTTTAATCAGTTCCGTTTCATTTCAGAGTTTGGGATGCGAATTCTGGGTCATTACTCCAGACTTTCACAGGACACTCGGTAGGAATATTTACGCACTAGTTGTGACTTACATGAGCGTTACACAAAGTTTTCCAATGATTTCGTCCTCACTCACGATTGTCATTTTTTCAGCGCGGAATTTGGGGTGTTCGCTTTCTGTCAAGGTCAATTGTAATAAGTGGATCGTACGACAAAACAATAAGAGTGAGTATTTTTGATTGTTTGAGGCAATTTTGTCGAGAAGCCCTGTCGCTTTCCAGACGCGGTGATTGGAGAACTAATAATACATGATACAACAGAAACAATGCACCTACGTAGCTAAAGATCATAGGGACCATTGAAAATTAAATAGCAGTCTGGAATAGCTTCAGGATTACTCAAGGCATTTTGTCAGATGACTGTGGCTTTCTTCTCGTACTGGAAATACATTGTGCAATGACAGGTTCAAAGGTACATCTGTACGTTTTAAAGTGCCCCTAACCCCAAAATGTTTTTTTCGCTAAAATGAATCTTTGCACCTGTTCGAAACGCATTGCGGCAATTTTTTCCTTTTTCTATCAAATTCTGCCATTCTATAGGCTTCGAAAGTTGCGAAAATCCAAGCATCTTTAGTTCACGACCGAGTCAGAAGGGGAATGGGTCTATTCCTGATGTGACGTCACAAACTGATTTACATTGCATTAACTCTTTGTAAACATGCATGCAAAGTTTTCCAATGATTTCGTCACAATCTACTTTGCATGCATGTTTACAAAGAGTTAATGCAATGTAAATCAGTTTGTGACGTCACATCAGGAATAGACCCATTCCCCTTCTGACTCGGTCGTGAACTAAAGATGCTTGGATTTTCGCAACTTTCGAAGCCTATAGAATGGCAGAATTTGATAGAAAAAGGAAAAAATTGCCGCAATGCGTTTCGAACAGGTGCAAAGATTCATTTTAGCGAAAAAAACATTTTGGGGTTAGGGGCACTTTAAGTGATAAAGAATTAATTATGTTTAATATATTTTAACTGCGGTGATGTAACATAATAGGAATAGGAACATATGGAATACATCGTGTTTCCGGAGATTCACATTAAAATTGTCAAAACCTGCTAAATTGCTATTTTAAACATATCTTTATTATCCGACCTCGTTGCGTCAAATGCCAGAAATACCGTTTTAAATCATCACTCCACGTGTTCTTAGGGTCAATCGAACGCACCCTAAGGCCCGTTTCAAAAGTCGAACTTTACATGTGTCCAATCTAATGCAAATGAGAAAAATCTATTGTTTTCGCTAATTTGCATTAGATTCGGCACATGTTAAGTTCGACGTTTGAAACGGGCCTAAGTGAAAGTGATCATCGCATTTAATGTCAAAACTTGAACCATTGCAAAGAAGCCTGGGAAAATCCAGTACTATCTGAACTATCAAGCCAACTGGCCATGGGAGCTGGTCACTTCAGCAAGTCCGTATCCTATCACGTCATAAGTGAAGCTCGCATTATACCCCGTAATAGATGATCCGAAACTACATAACCTTGAAATGAAGCCGATGTTAGTGAAACGGAAACGCAGACTAGTAGTAGTGAAAGCTCGCCTTGTTACTGAAGATATCATGAAGTTTTCACAATGACAACGGCAACGTGAACTACAACATCACTTCAAAATATAACCTCGCGCTATCGTAAGTATTTCGCAATTATTCCATCTTGTTCACCTTGAACAACAGGGGCGAACTATCATATAACTGAATTTATAGGAACGGTTCTAAAGTGAAGATAAAAAGTAAACGGTTTCCTGTTGTATGCTCATCACGTTATAGTCAAAACCAGAAATTTGAGGTTGACTAGCAATAGAGTTATTTTCATAGAGTTATGACATTAGAGTTAGAGTTAAGTTTCCGAAATCCTGAATTCAAGATTTTGGAAGGCCTAAATCCTGAATTCAGAAATACAGAAAGTATCCTAAACATGCATAAAAGCTAACCTTAGGCCTAAGGTTAGCTTTTATGAATGTTGGCTGAGGATTTTGAAAACTTAATAACTCTAACTCTACGACATAACTCTATGGAAATAACTCTAAGAATAGCTGTCCCCCTGAAATTTTAATGATTTTACGTTGTTTTGTGGACTACGGCAAACAAATGCACTGAGATGCGTGCTGCACGTGCAGCACGATTATTTTTCTTTCCTTAGCCAATGATATTCTTGCTTTGTGGCGTTGTCGTTATCCCTTTACTTAAACACGATACAGCGGAATTCGTGGAAGTGGGGTGGGGTGGGTTTTGTTGTAGTACCAGAGACTTTTGTCCCCTAAATTATAGTTTTGATCGAAGTATCTTTCATGAGTCTTTTGTTTGTGTTACTGAGGTTAGTTTTCTAGGGATAATTCACTGAATTGTAATTCAATTAACAGTAGCATTGAACAACTAAAAACTTACTCTAAACTTTGTTTTCTTGATAAAGCTCTGGAGTCTGCGGACAAAAACCTGTGTAAGGTAAGTTATTTTGTCAGGACAGTCACATTTTTATGGCCTGTGAATACTGTACATTTGTCTTTTGCAGGTAAAAGTATTCTGAGTGTGTGGGGATTTAGTGGAATTCGAGTTCATGTAAATAAAAAAAGATGATAGACTTTATGACAAATTTCTAAAGGTTTATCTTTTATCTAGAATCGGAAGTGTCGCGAAAGCGCATTCCCAATCACCATATTGTTAAACTTACCTTTTTTCTGTCGTTTCTCGCGCATTTAGAGTGAGTTTCAATCGAATGTCGTAAAACCAAAACCAAAGTAATCCCTTTGGCCAATCAAACAGGACGGGAACAATCCAGTAAACCAATCAAAACTCGAAGTAATTACACGTAGCCGACACACACTTCTGATTGGTTGAAAAAGTGGCGTGAGAACTTTGTACCAATCACTGCGTGAAGTAATGCAAAACCAAAGCAATTTGCTAACATTTTTCTTGCAGAATACTTATGGGACACGAAGGTCCCGTATGGGCGATCGAGCGTAAAGGAGATATTCTTATCAGTGGATCCAGCGACAAAACGGTCAGTGCGTGGTAACTAAAAAACGACCTGATGTTCAAGTGCGGAGTGCTCACAAATAATCTTCCAGTTACTTGGCAACCGGCAAAGCGCTCTATGCCTGCCTGGAACTCTTATGTCATTTCCAGTTTTTCATTTGTCCGTTGCTAAGCAATTAGTATCATCTTTCTCAAGGGGTTCTCGCTGTAACATTACACAGTAATTTTTTTTCTTTATAGAAGTGAGTTCTTTCAACGACTTTATCTCCAGTAATACATCATCATCTTTCGGCTGCCGAGAAAGCGACTGCAGTTTCTCGCAAGCGCGCCATTGCACAATGTGCAAGACTGTTACGTAGGGCTCTTCTAGAGTTTTCTGTTAAGTTTAGTATGACGTTGTAAAGAAATTGAACAGATGTTACTTATTTTTATTTCAAAATACACCCAAGCAATGAATATAGTCCACTTTGCCGTGGTAAGGAAATTTTTGTATTGAGTGTTTTTTTCCCGATTGTGTGGTCCTCCCATCCTTTTTTTTTATGTTACGCGCAGGCAGTTAGTTACACGAGGTAAATACTTGAAAAGGATTAAATGTGAGAGTACTTTTGACTTTTTATAACTCTCATAATTCAGGCTAAACTTTGGAACATTCGCCAATGCAAACTCCTCTTCTCGCTGATGGGCCACAATGGCTGTGTGTTCTGCGTTGATTTGGATGACACTTGCAAAAGAGCGTTCACTGGATCTGGAGATAGGGTGAGAATAAGAATAAGCCATGTAGAATGTTTATCTTTGGACTGTGTCGTTAATACTGTCTTCGCTGGTTGTGTTGTGATTGGCCAGAATTCTAACATGCGTCACTGGGGAGCTTATAAGTAAGTACACGACATTCTTGAACGACGGACGGTATCCAGTTGTAAAATTTTGATTTCTGGTCATCCGTTGTGATGTTGTGTCATGAGCTGACGCTAGCAGCTTCAGTACTGCTTGTGTGGCTCACGCGTTCTCACTCAGCTGAAAATCTTTTGGAGCCTCCTTGACTGTGTTAAAATTATGGGAGAGACTACTGTCATGGGATCATTCCTGACACGCGAAATGTGCACTTACTGTTGCCGTCCTTGACTCGAGAACAGGGACCGTAAGGAAGGACGACGACGACGGCTACGAGAACGCCACGTAACAATGGGTTTAATTAGCAAAAACAATGCTTCTGCACGCCCTGCACGTGCATTTTACATTTGATACATTCCATTGTCGTTCTCGTCTTGACAACGACGTGAAATGATCAAAGTTGAGGTCATGTGGAGGAAGAGAGCACCTGACGATGAATTTTCAATTTTCTCAATATCCTCACTGTTCTCGCCAATTTTAATCTTGGAATGTGGACTCACATTTTCTAAGCCAAGCGACTTGGAGTAATCGCAAAATTATTACTGTAACGGGAAATAATATTTTTAGACAACTTTTGGCTCCCTTATGAAACGATTGTAACTTCGGCAACAGCATTGCCACAAAACAGTAATATTATTGGCTTTAGAGCGGTTTTCGAAGAGTGTCGTAAAACCAAAACCAAAGTAATTACTTTGGCCAATCAAAAAGGACGGAGACCATCCAGTAAACCAATCAAAACTCGAAGTAATTACACGTAGCCGTCACAAAGCGCGGGAAAATGTGCACGCGCGAGCCACGATTGGTTTTGGGTTCACTTCTGATTGGTTGAAAAAGTGGCACGAGAACTTTGAACCAATCACTGAATGAAGTAATCATAAACCAAAGTAATTCACTAATTACTTTCGACACTCAATTGAAAACCGCTCTACAAGTAAAAATAAATTAAATCATGCCGTACGTGCGGCACGTTTTTTAGCACATTTTTTCTTGGGCGTGATCTGCAAAAGAAAAAACGTGAATTAACTAAATTTTGACCGGACAACGACACGAGCATACACCAGTGAATCTTTCATTCTTTATCTTTACCGAAAGTATTGGTACGGACCAGACTATAGGTTAAGTAATGGACCTGGTGTAATTCCGAAATACTTAAGATAGCGTCAAGTTCTATTTTGAATTGAGGTATTTATCCGGGTACATCGTTTCCCCCCCCCCCCCCCCCCCTTCCTTTCCTCAAACCAATCTACGATATGAGATTCCGCCCAATGTCCCCCAGCTAGCGCCCCATTGCTAAATACATTTGACACTTATAATAAATAACGTTCATTATTAAACTTCATTAGTAAATACGGAATGTTTGAAATTCAAGGTTACTTTTGGATGTTATTAGAAACGAAAATCAGTTTCGCCCAACTAAATCACGTTAACCATTGGAGGGCGACAGCATAGTTTAATCAATGCACCCAAAGTGTAGTGCAGACGTTTTGGGAAACATTAAGTGTTTTTTTTTTTAATCTAAAAATTACTCAGCTAAAATTCACATATCCCATGGACGGACCAACTCACACCTTTGTTTCCCCTTGTTGTTTATTTCATCCTCTCTTTCAGATCCCTTAACTTAGCTTCCTAACCACTTGACTTATCGCTACCTCGAGTCCACTCTTCCACCACCTTCCGTTGCTGCCAACGCTCCCTACTTGTGTCAATATTTTGGTTGCTCCGTCGTCTAATTTCCTCAGTTAGACGATGTTTGAGCTTTATGAGGTCGGGTTATCGTGACCGAATCAACACTTATTGGAGAAGGGGGGTGGGAAAAGTACGGCCTTTTCAACTACATCTCCAAACGATAAGACATTCTAGTCTTCTGGGATATAGATGATAATGATAAACGGAAGACCTCGCCACTCTTCCTCAGTGAGGCGTTCAAGTAACCACACACACAAGTGGGAAAGAGTTTAAAATGAGTATTGGGTGAAACTACTGGCGGAAATACTGGCGACCTTCTAATCGATCAATTTTAAAGTTTCAGGGAAATAAAAGTACTTTGCTCTTTTTAAATGTCAAATTCTTGAAGATTTACCTGTAGGGTATTTCTTGTTCTCTCGGAGCATAAGTTAAATTGCATTTTGTGTCTTTCAGACTGTGAGAGTGTGGGATGTATCATCAGGGATGTGTCTGTCATCCTTCAATGTCGGACAGTCGACCGATTCCACAGTAACCACAGTGAGCTTTGATCAGGGTCATCTGGCAGTGGGATCGGGGACTATAGTGTCGCTGTGGAATCTGGAAACCGGTGACTGTGTTCATGAGTTTAGTGGGCACAAGAACAGGTACAGCTGTCTTAATGGACCTTATTGGCATTGAGCCTGCAGGCACATTTTCTTTTGTTTCAAACTACATGCAAAAGAGGCTTAAGGGTCTATTCAATACAAAATGCCCCTTAGCCTCGTGTATGTGGAAAAACCGCTGATAACTCTGATAAGGGCTATTACTGCGCTTGAATTTGAAGAAATTCTGAAATAGAAGATTTCCCTTATACCACTTTCAATTTTTTTTCGTTTTAGGGTGGAGTCTGTTAAACTAAAGTTTCTGATGGTGAACGGCAAAAAAGAAGCAGGCTTAATAGTGAGTTCAGGCAAAGATGGGCTGATAAAATACTGGGACATAGAACAGTGAGTAGTTTTCTTGATCTGTTAATCGCTTACAAGAGAGGCTATCTGCCTGGCTAATTGACTGTTTGTCTTACTGACTGAACGACCTGATCGATATCGATCTAGTGATTGATTGATTTATTGATTCATAATAATAACTTTGATAATTACCCAGGAAGATCCACTTACCCGAAAGTGGTTTTCAGGGAGGTCCTGTATCCGCCGATGGAATTGGAATTTAGAGATGTTGGTTTTTGAGGAGAGGGGAAAACCGTCGAACATGGAGAAAAAAATCTCAGGGCAGAGAAAAGAAGCAGCAACAAACTTGACCCACATATGGCCACGAGTCCGGAATCGAACCAGGGCCACATTCTTGGGAGGCGATTCCTAAAACCACCACGCCATCCCTGTTCCCTATTGGTTGATTGATTCATTGAGGGGGGGGGGGGGGGGGGGGGGGGGGGGGGGGGGGGGGGGGGGGGGGGGGGGGGGGGGGGGGGGGGGGGGGGGGGGGGGGGGGGGGGGGGGGGGGGGGGGGGGGGGGGGGGGGGGGGGGGGGGGGGGGGGGGGGGGGGGGGGGGGGGGGGGGGGGGGGGGGGGGGGGGGGGGGGGATTGATTGATCGTTTGATTGGTTGATTGGCTGGCTAACTGGCTGACTGGCTGATTGACGGAGTGGTCTATTGATTTATTCATAAACTGATTGATGGAATGATTGGTCGTTTGATTGTCTGATTGATTGATTGATTGATTGATTGATTGATTGATTGATTGATTGATTGATCGATTGATCGATTGATCGATCGATTGATCGACTGACTGAATGACTGACTGACCGATCGACCTATTGATCAATACTTTTTGATTGATTTATTGATTATCTTCCACTGTGTCAGCCTGACGGCTGTTTGATTTCTCTTTCACAGGGCAACATGTATTCAGACCTTACGAGGGCACCGAGATAACGTCAATAGCATTCACGTAGATTCAACAAGAATCATCAGCGTGTCCTTTGATCACAGAGTCCGAGTGTGGGATTTTAACAGTTGATCCTGTTACATGCATGCACTCGCTACACTGAATTATTTCACGGGACTAATGATGAAACGAGAGGCGTCGCTATATGTTTGCGGAGCTCTGTCTCTTATCACTAACGTGTTGCTTTATCCATCGTGAAGATATCAAGACTGAGAATACCTCGGAGAATTTAGTTGCGTCTGACTCACTGATAGATTTGTGACATTTAAATACTATTTTTTACTATTCTGTATTTATTATAGCCATATATATTGCTACTACTATTAGTATTACCAGGAGCCCATCTGGAGCGTGCAACTTCCATACAGCGTCTGTGAAACGGCGTTTTCACAAGTAGGTTTATTTTTAGACTAGCCCTTCCCGCGAATTATGTCAAAAAACAAAGGCAGTTCCGGTTCGGTGACCCTATGACGTCAGCTTAATTCCTTGTAATTGGTCATCGGGCTCCTGTGGGAGTCTTATTCGCGGGAAATTCAATCTAAAAATAAATCGGTCTGTGAAAACGCAGTTACACGAACACAGTAGAGTTGTAGGCTCCGGGTCATGGCTTCCTGGTATTACTATGTAAATTGCTTCTGACTACTCTTGTAATTTAGCGACATGCCAGTAAAAGAATGACTAAACATAGTATTTATTTATTTATTTTAACTCATGACTGTAAGATTTTGACTCACGTTTGCAGACAGCTTACAGACAAGCTTGGCAACATGTTTGGGTTGTATAACTTGAAATTACTAGACAGTATTTCTGTAAATTTAGTCTTTATGACACACACTAAACGCAGAGATTCCGGTGTGCGATCACGGGAAGTATTCAACTAAAACAATGCAATTGAAAAGAAAACCTGCTTTAACAAAATACTTTAAGTTACCCTGTCCAAAACGAGGGTCAAGCGCCGAGTCTTGGGAAGGTTTATTTAAAGTTGGTTTTCACGTTACGTCATCGCCGCCATATTGGTGGACGAAAACGTAGATCTCAGCTCCTTTTTTTTGTCCACTAGCAATTGTACATTACATCATTGTTATCTTTATCTCTAGAGATTGGTTGCAAACCATCTATTAAATTCTCAAACGCATGTCCAAGGGTGAACTTTGGGAACTGGACTTTGTTAGAAAATAATAAAAAATACCAGTGTTAAAGGAGAACTGAAGATAAAAATGAAATATTTTTTCCTTCGCCGAGTTTGTCGTGCCTGACTTGGTTAAAGGAAATATTCGAGTATTTGAGGGGTTCCTTACATTTTGACGTTTTTATGAGGCCAGAAAGATCCGTATTGGTCACTCGATGGAAGTCCGCCATTTTGGCTGTACTATAGCAGGCTTGGGCGCTATGCGTGACGTCATTGCGCTCACTTGCTTGAACGCGGGAAACTTGAAAAATGGTTCAGGGCGCTATTGTGGGCTGTTCTAGTAGAACTCTCATCGTTTCCCTCTTTAAAATGAAGTCCTTCTCGAAGAATGGATCATCCGAATTTAGAAGAAAAAACTAGCCAAATATCCAGCCCTGTCACATCTGTTCGGATCATTTCGAACCCTCCTGTTTTGAAGGTGTCTTGCCCACAGCAGTCGATGCGACAATTGCATGTAATTGATGAAATGATGAATAACTTTGCGACTCCATCGATTCCATTTATGCCCAGTGAGTAAGTTATGTTTTCTTTAGTCGGGAGATTTCAGTGGCAAACCAAGCGCCGGAGAAGTGAACCGAAAGGTTGTTTTTGCAAGCAACTGGGACAGGTTATTTCGTGATTGGCATTCGCACTTCAAGCTGGGTTTTATAAACTCGACAACGATCAAACAGATGTTTAATTGAAGTTTGAAAATTCGCAAAACTACGAACAGAGCTTATGTGTTTACATACATGTTGTTCATTAATCGCAGCACTCAGACCCGCGATGGCAGTTTATAGCACTTTTCTTTGTAAACACGGTCGAAAAGCTAGAATGCTGCGTTACACAACGAATAGTTTCTCAAATTGAATCGAAATGACAGACAAAACAAAAGCAGCCAACAGAATCTCTTAGTAATCAAGTTGTTTTAATTGCCTTTTGAATACAATCAATTAACCTGAGATTTGTTCATAGCTCCTCTATCTCTCGGCAGCAGATGCATTCCTTTCCTTGCTGTCCCGGCCTCCCAGTTCAAGCAAAAATCACAGCTGCACCAAGTCGTATTTCCCCATCTTGAGTCTTCCCTTTCGGTTGCTTCCTCTTCCTCCGATCCTGAACTTTCTCGCATTGGATCGAAAGAATATGGTTCAAGTTCTGCCATAAACTTACGTGTATTAACGACGAAGAAAGCGGAGTACTATGTTGAGACTTAACGATAACAGAAGATTTCAGTGAAAACCAGCTGCTTGCTTGTGCGCAATGACGTCACAACATGGCGGCTGACATTCCTTTTTTGGAAGTAACCGGAAGGAAAAGCAAACAAAATGGCGGGCGTTCAAATTGGAAAAACAACCAAAGATTTTGGGCAAATTCAAGGCCTTTCAAGATGAAAAAGGATTTTTCCTGTTTGTTTAGGTAAAGGACGTTATATTTCGATAATAATAAGACACAGTTCTCCTTTAAATGATGTCCCCACGGTCTAGTCACGAATGCAGTCTAGTCACGAATGCATGTAGTCCCCGGTGTTGTGGTCTGGTCTTTCTGGTCTGGATAGGGTAGGGTAGAGCACCTCGCATAGGACCTCGAGTCCTGTTCGTGCTCCTTCCCTCTGGGCAGGTTTGCCCAGTAGAAAAGACAAACCAGATGTCTCGTAAATCTAAATCTAAATCTATTCCCCCTTTTGTTCGGAGTAGTTTATAGAACAAGGAAAATAGTGAGCTATATTCGATGCATGTATGAGCATTTGGACAGCCACTTTCAACTACAAACTGTGTGGCGCAAATGTGTAGAATTTTTCAATGGTAAAAGTCACTTTAAATCTGCCGAAGAGACTTTGTTTTGCCGTAGCCTTCTAATTACTTTCCACCAATTTCGTTTTTCAGATGTAGCAGAGTTTCGTATTGTGTTGCTTTATTGAGTGCCTCGATGAGAGCGCGCGCGTAAGCCACCCTCGCAATACGTATGGTGGAAATATAAATGACGACAGAGGAACTAAATATTGTTGAGAATGTTGACCAGTATCTCGAAGCTGATAATTAGCTTTATGAGCTACCCTTATTTTTTTGCATACAAGTATGATTCTATCGTTTCATCGCATTCTAAAAGAAAATGTAAACAACAAATTATCGAGTGGAACTTCCAACAGCGTTTTCATAAATAACTCAAGTTCTACCAGATCAGGAGCCCATGGGTTCCTGACCAGACAGGAGCCCATGTGGAGCGTGCAACTTCCATACAGCGTCTGTGAAACGGCGTTTTCACAAGTAGGTTTATTTTTAGACTGGCCCTTCCCGCGAATTAGGTCAAAAAACAAAGGCAGTTCCGGTTCGGTGACCCTATGACGTCAGCTTAATTTTTTGTAATTGGTCATCGGGCTCCTGTGGGAGTCTCATTCGCGGGAAATTCAATCTAAAAATAAATCGGTCTGTGAAAACGCCGTTACACGAACACAGTAGAGTTGTAGGCTCCGGGTCATGGGTTCCTGACCAGATAAATAAAATTTCTCTCGTACTACGTATCAGGGAAGGTCATTTAACAGACACTTATTAAAAAAAATAAAGTTTTATATAGGTTAGCCTGCGGACAGGCTCCCGATTGGGTTTAGGACGCGTTAGCCGAGTGTAGTCTAGGGCGAGTGGGATGAGCCGAGAGCGGACTGGTAATGAGGGAGTGCAATCCCGCGTTCCACTCGCTTCGCTCGCGGATTGACGCTTCGCTCGCCGAATTTTTTTCGACGTCTCTGGGAGCTTTTTTGCAGGCTAGTTTTAGGTCTATTACCAGTGCTGTAACGTTGCTATGGCGATAGTTGGGGGTTGACAGCCTTATAAAAATAGCCTGACAATAGCCGTGGTCACACTGCAGACTTTTTACCTAGGTAAACTCGACTTGTTGACAGTTTACCTCAGGAAACTGATTTTTTTCCGTTTGACCGATTTTTCCCCAAGTAATTTACCTCGGGGAAATTTCATCGTCTGGAGCTTGATTATGTCATGAGAGCAATAGTTTCCCTTGACAGCTACCCCAAAGCGTTAGCTAGGGAAATTTTATTTGCCCCCGGGCATTTGCCCAAGTAATTCACCAATAAAAGCTCGTCGGCGAATGTCTTAACGACGCATCCGGACAAAAACACTCTGTAAGGGGTCGACCATTTAACTTTTGAGGAGGGGGGGGGCAAGTTTTTTTTTTCTAGCAACCTTGGTGGGCAGGATATTTTTTTCCCTCCTAAATGCTATGCAGGATATTTTTTTTTTCTCTCCCCATTTCTCTGCAGGTTTTTTTTTCCCTCAAAAAAGTGTCGTGCTTACATTTACAGAATGTATTTACATTTACGTTGTGGTTATTGCAGTAATAGTTCTAATATGGAGCTGCAAAGCCTTAAAATGTTGTAAGCTATACAAAATCATTCTTGTATAGCTACATGTTTTCGGAATGTCATTCTTTAGAATCATTTAATATTCGTTCTATCGTGAATAAGTCCCAAAAGAGCTGCCGTTAAGCGAATATACCACCAAACGTCGAAAAGTCCGTAAGTGATGTATACAATATGAGCTATAGATCTGTATCACATTTGCAGACTCGAGGCGAAGTCGAGAGTTTGTAAATGTGATACAGATATGACGCCAAAAATCAACGGTAGTTGTTGAACTTTTACTTGAAATTCTGCACAGCTCTTGCTGTGGCCGAAGCAGATAAATTACAATACTACGGGATATCCTAGTGATATCGAACTCAAAAAAATGCTTTATTTGTTCACTCTACTAATTATTGCTTCCTTATTACAGCTTTGTCTTTGTTGTTTCTTTCGTTTAGGAATCTCTGTGACCATAATTCTTTATGTCAAGGTCGAAGATTGCAATCAAATTGCAGGTTTGGAAGCGCAGATTGAACTAAATGTAAGTTCGCTTAATGAAGAAAGCAGTTTGTTGAAACAACGTCATGGCATTGATCCGGAATCACCAAATCATCAAAAAAATTGTCAACTGCATGGTTTCTGTTATGTGCTTTGAATACATGATTTCATAAGATTAACCAAGAGAAAATGAGAGGACAGAGAGGGGGGCTCGGGGCGTTGGCCGGGATATGTCATGTCCACGAAAGTTATTTTTAGACTAGCGGGTCTGTCTTCCGAGACGTCCGCATGCAGTCATCGACGAACGTTAAGTCCACATCGTCCACCATTACATGAAATCTTTGCTTTTCTTTCAAACATCAGACCGAGGTTGGCCTGCATGCGAACGTCTCGGAAGAGAGACTTCCGCTAGAACAAAGACTTCGGTGATTTCTGGTCTAGCAACCTTGGTGGGCAGGATATTTTTTTCCCGCCTGAATGCTCTGCAGGATATTCTTTTTCTCTCCTCATTTCTCTGCAGGATTTTTTTTTCCTCAAAAAAGTGTCGTGTTTACATTTACAGAATGTATTTACATTTACATTGTGGTTATTGCAGTAATAGTTCTAATATGGAGCTGCAAAGCCTTAAAATGTTGTAAGCTATACAAAATCCTTGTTGTATAGCTACATGTCTTCGGAACGTCATTCTTTAGAATCATTTAATATTACCTAATAACAATATTCTCATGTTATAAAGTGATGCTCCACAGGTAGATTTGAAAATGTTCAGCTTCTTAATTTTAAAAAATAGCTAAAAATAGCAAAAAGCAGTTCAGAAATGCTCATAGCATGGTAATTACTGCTACAATCATTAGTTACAATTTAAAAGTGGACTGAAATCTCCGAAACAAATGTGAAAGCAGAATTAAAGTTAGTTGATCATGGTCTAATTTGTTATATGTTGTCTTATATTATATAAGACATTGCAAAAACCTTATGTTTCAATAAAAAGTAATTACATGAAAATGCTTTAGTTGAAAAGATTAAAAATGAACAAATTATTTTTCTTTGTCTAATAAAATTTTATTCTTCAAATAGAAAAATTTACCTCCGTTACTGCTTGTGATAAGCTAACGAGTTTGGATACAGTGCGAGCCAGCAAGCCAGAAATCCCTGATCCCAATAACCGCAAGCTACCTAAGGAACTGTAGGCTAACTGCAGTGCTATCTAGGCTAGCCAATGTGTAATTTACATAGGCTAACCGTAATAGCTTGCATGACTCCTATGACTTGGAGCCATGTGAACCAAGCAAGCAAGAAATCCCATATCCCATTATAAGGGCAAACCGCAAGCTACCTAAGCTAATTGTAGGCCAACCGGTGTGATGTTTAGGCTAACCAGAGTGTTATTTAGGCCAATCAATGTGTTATTTTAATAGGCTAACCAGAGTGGCTTGCTGTCTTGCAGATTATCCGGAATGGTTGCAGTTTTGTTGGGATTTTGAAAAACCCCCCAGGAATAATGAAATAGCTTTGCAACATTTTTTTTTCCTTGCTTGAAGCAGTGCAAGAATTTTTTTTCTATTTCATTTGTGCTGCATGCAATTTTTTTCTTCTAACAAGCGCTTGCAGGAATTTTTTTTTCAAAATCACCCCCCCCAAGAGTTAAATGGTCGGCCCCTTAGTACTTTAGCTCACACGTACACTGAACATTCCTGCTAACCCACGGACAAGTTATGAAACATATTTATTGCAAAAGAGCTATTCGTATTTAATTTTTGGCGACTTTTTGCGGACACCATCTCCAAACTCACCGCCTTGAAAAAACTGGCCAGTTTTTTTCAAGTTTGGAGATGGTTTCTGTAGAAAGCCGCCAAAAATCAAATACGAATAGCTCTTTCTGCAATAAATAAGTTTCATAACTTGTCCGTGGGTTATCAGGAATGTTATTGTACGTGTGAGCTAAAGTATTAATTTAGATTTTTACCCAATTTTGACCTAAAAACCGTCAAAATTAGCGTGAGAGTGCCCCTTTAAGAACTACTTAAGAACGTTTTGAGGCTCAAATCTCAAACAAAATTACGAACGTTCAGCCATGGCATCAAAATTAGACGTTCTTATAAAAAAGAGCGGTACTATATCTTAGATGTTATGGTCTCAAATTGAAAATGGCTTTAGAATGATATAACAGCAAAGAGAAAAGGTTTGCTTTCATGCGAACTTCGTACAACCGAAAACAATGAAAGTGTTTCGTTGAATCAAACCTTAATTTAACAAAACTAAGTCGCTTGCTGTAGACACAGGAAAAAAACCCTTAAGGCAAGTACGAAAATTTAAAATTTACTGATATCCAGTCATAACACTCAAGTATTAACAAGATATTTCTGACTCATAGCCGGATTGTTATCTTAGTTTTAATGGTTAGTGGTTTCAGTTTAATTGCTCGATAATTGCCACGAGAAATGAAGGCTTATCTTCATTTATTCATAGCCGCAAGTTGGAAGTTATTTTTCATTACTGTCTTCTCTCGACTATGCCCGCAACACTGAACTTGCTGTTAGCAACTTTTAGTTAGTATTATCATGAAGATAACGCAACTGCTAAAGAGTTGCTCCTGCTTTAAACTGATAAAGTAACCCTTTTTATCGTAAGTTCAGACTTTTTGATTTGGATTGGCATTAGTATTCCCTCAATAAAAGGGCCTTTTCACTAACTCTAATATTCCTGACATGATTTCTCTTTTGTTTATTGACAGCTACGAGTTGTTTTCACAAGAAATAGTGTGGCTTTTGTGCTGGGCGTCGAGGTGACTTTGAATGAATGCGATAATGGGGCTTACGTCAAAGTGACAATTAAAGTCAGGTTCTCAGTTGAAATCAATTTCAACGTTGCAACCGTTCTTAGGAAGAGCCTCAGCGACAACGATAACAAATTAAATGGCGTGGACGCCCTGATAATCGACACCAACCGGATTGACGTCATCTATACTGGTATGTTGTGCGCATGAACAGTTTCCTTGCCTTACGCAGGTGCTTTTCTTCCACCAGCCCGTCGTACAAATGCAGCAATCATGCCGAAAGAATACGAGCCCTTCAGTATTACATCTCTCAGATAGTACTCGCGCTGTGATCGGCTAAATTAGCTGGCTGTATTCGACCGTGCGGCCTGCTGTACGGCCCACTAAATTTGAGATTTCGATAAAACATTCGATTTATTCTCCAGCAAGTTTTTCATGTCGTTTCTGTTACATAAACTTGTAAAACTGTTTGACTCTCGCAAGTAACTATTTCAAACAGCCAAGAAGATTTTGTTTTTCGGATTTTGACAAGGCAATCTTTGTGGGAGTTGAACCTTCCGCTTGACTTTAACTAGTTTCATTTCCCTCGGGGCTGATTACCACAGAGATATAATAAACATTTAACTAACCTCGTTTTCTCGGTCCGTACTGTAAAATTACGGATCCTCATTTTTCTTACCGTTGATTTATGGCCCAAGCGCTTCATAAATCAACGGGAAAAAACTCGGCCCGTGATTTTACAGTATGGACCTAGAACTCCGTTAGTATAAGAACCGGATATATAGCTTGAGGCATTAGAATTTATTCAGAATGTTGGATTCATTATTCTAAGTGACAAAAGTTGTTGCTGCAATATTCATTTTACCTGCAACTTGGGATATGGCAAAGAATAAATTGTTAGCCAGATAAAGCAGTCTTTCCAGAGTGAAAAAATATATAAATTGCCTTCAGTTATAAATTTTAATGCGTGTGTCCAAGATATTGCACCCCGTAGAGGGCCAACTAAATCAGGAATAAGTAGTTATGAGGAAACTCGGGTCAAATTTTGCGTTCTCCTTGGGTAACGAATTGATGTGTACCAACACCAAGCTGGGTGCAAGCAGAGGATTTCCTCTCCTCTCCCCATGCCTCAATCGACTGAGGAAGGAAATTATTTGAATGTTTATATATGGCTCTTTTTCCAAAGCTCGTGTTGGCTCTGACTGAAACCTTTTTTTTTTAGGACTCGATATTACATTTACCGTTAAAGATGAGGAATGTCGGCGAGTGTGCTGCGACGGACTAGGTGGTCAAGTTAATCTTGATGTAGCTTGCACTGCAACATCCTCTGATGCCAGTTGTGACAACATTCCTAAAACAATAGAAGAGGAAGACCACTGTCCTAATGAACCTTACGACAGTTGCTCAAGTGTTTGCAACCAAGGTAAGTCCATTTACTCAACCAAATGGCAATGCTAAGTAGTATTGATTGATTGATTGATTAATTGATTGACTGATTGATTAATTGATTGATTGATGATTCATTGATTGATTGATTCATGATTAATTGATTGATTAATTGATTGATTCATTGATTGATTCATTGTTTGATTGATTGCCACTAACACTATCGGTGACATGATTTAATATCCATTTGCCGTTGCAAACAATAACACAACTGGCGATCTTGTCTCAATTTAAAAAAGAAATTTAGAGGAAATGCATCCAAAACAGAAGTTATTATCGTAGAAGAAGACACTTGGAGAAAAAGGACAGTATTTAATATAAACTTCAGTATTTCAAAAGTGAAAACGAAATTCATTCCAATCTTATTTGAAGTGATTATTTTTCATTTTCAGCCGGTTTCATCTACTCTCCAAGTCTTGCTATTCTTATTTTACTGGCAGTTGCTAGTTTCCATAAAGTAAGTTGAGCAAATGTTAACGCTTTATCGTGAGAATACCGACTCATTCCCATGAGCTACATTATACTCCCTAGAGTCAACGCTTAAAAAAAGGCGAGAAGCCCTTAAGACGAGAACGCAGGACTGCACGATAAAAAGTCTGCGAAAAACAATGTTGTCTCAGTAAAATAAAGTCAAACAGTGTCTATCGGGAATACCCTGGGGACGAGGTTGGGGAAAGCGCAACCTTGGTATTCAAGTGGCCTCAAGTCTTCTCGGATAAGGACTTCGAAGAAGTCTTCTACTTCAGGAAGTATTGGGGGAGCTTAATTTAACCAGTGGCGACAACAACGCCAGATGCTTATTCCATATTCCTGGAGCTCCGATTTATTAAAGCGCATTTCCAGCTTCCCCACAAAGAAAAAAAATGACCCCATCGAATGTTTTCCTTGATATCTGGACTTATATTTAAAGCAATATAGCTTACAACATCTCATTTTAAAGGTTTTAAAATAAGCTTTTCAGAAATAAAAATTCTCATCATAAAAAAACCCAAGACTATTCTGAAAAATAACCTTAAATAAGAAAAATGAGCGAATTGTTTCAGAAAAGGGAAAAGTGTTGATGGCCGCCTATATGTATGGGAAATCGTATGAACGCGAGTGCATTTCGTGATTTATGGGCACGAGTGATGTTTTGAAAGTTCTCAAAATAGCCGTAGGCGAGTGCAATTTGAGAACTTTCAAAACATCACGAGTGACTTTGGTTGGTATGAGGGGATAGTAGAAATGTGTAGATTTTATATCCGGTAGACACAGTAGAATATTTCATTAACCTGCAATGGCGTCGAAAGTCATTGTAACGCGAAGGCATTTTAGTGGATCTTTAAGGGCCCACAGACGGATTTTTCACACGTTGCTAAGGAAGTGAAATGTTACTTCTGGTACTTGACGTCATCATATCATGAGCTGACAAAAAAACCCACTCACAAGCAAAAGTCACCGCACAAACTGTTGTTTCCATCGAAGGTTTTTCCTCACCCTTCCTCGCGCTCGTTCTCAGATCAACTGCGCATGCGTAAACGAACTGACTTCCGGTTTGGGAAAAAAGCTAAATTTCCGGCGGTTTTAAATTGAATTAAATCTTTTTTTTTAAATAAAATGTACCCTTACAGAGCTCAATAATGGAAAGTCAATTGGATATACAAGACAGGCGGTGAAAAATAAATATGTGGAATCTTCAAAGCGACGAGTAATGGTCTTCCACAACAATTGCATCTTTCGCCTTCGGATATCACAATGTTAGCTTTGTTTCCAATGTTATTTGGCGTACTGTGGTGTTAGGTATAACACTGAACCAAATGGCAAATTATGTATGGGTTTAAAATGAATGCATCACAGAGTTTACTGAAGTCTCATCTCAGTTGTCTGGCAATTTACATTTATTTTGTACTCAACTCTGCACAGTCTTCAGGTAAAAAAAATTGGAAATTTGTGACAACGAAGAATTATTTGAAAGAAAGCTTGTTGTCTCTTTTGTGCTTCATTATTCACGGTCAAGGTTCTTCCGAAAAGGGTTTTAAGATCCCGAATTCTGAGTCTGAAATTCATTTAATTGCTGTTGTTTCTTGTTTGCCCGCACACAATTACAACAGGAAGGGGTTTTTTGCCTCTAATGGCTTTTGTTTTGTTTGTTTCAATAAATTTTACGCTGGAAAAGGTTTATGTGACATTTTTCGTCCAAATGAACGCCCAAAAAAACGCTTTTTTTTAACGACCTTTTTTTTGTAATTTGATATTCTCTGTCAAAAATTTGCATAAGAAGCTTGATATAAACACAGTGTAAAAATCGCCACTCGCACAGGAAATTTAGTCGCTGATTTGCCAGTTCGTCGAGTTAATGTTCTCGTTAATATTTTATTTAACTGTGGTGTTATGTAGAACACTGAAACCAAACGACAATTTCTGTGGTAACTTTTTCGAGTTGGATACCAGAGACGGAATGGAACATCTTGAGTAGTCTGTGTTTAGAGCTTCTGGCTATTTATAATTTTATTTATTTGTACTGCTCAACTCTGCACAGTCTTCATGTAAAAAAAATTTGAAATTTGACTAATTCTTGTAAGTTAAGAATTATTTGGAAGAAAGTTTGTTGTCCATTTTTTGCTTCATTATTGAAAGAAATGGTTCTTCTGTGAAGGGTTCAGTCAACATTGTTCCAGATAAGGGTCCATTGTTCCAGACATGCCCCGCTCAGAGCAAAAAACAAATTTTCGGATGAGTGTGTAGAAAGGTAAAAATGCATTGTGTGTGCTTCTCTCTTCAGTTACGCCTTTCATTGCCTCGAAATTTCTTACTTTCATTTGTTCTATGCCCCGTCTGGGGTTATAGAGGCAAGGATACGCACTCATTCACACTCACCCTCAAGTCACCTCATTAATCTGCTGCGTTGCCAGCGTGGTAACCTTGATGGTGTAGTGGCTGAGCATGCCCGACATTAATCTGCTGCGTTGCCAGCGTGGTAACCTTGATGGTGTAGTGGCTGAGCATGCCCGACTAGTAATCAGGGAGACGTGGGTTCGAATCCCGCCCAGGGCAAAAACTAATTTTTCGGATGAATGTGTCGAAAGGTAAAATGCGCTGTGATACAATACAATACATACTTAATTGACCGCTCCCCATAGGGGCTTTTCAGGGCCAATGAAACAAAACGAAACGACAGACCAGAACAACAACAACTGTTAAGAATCCCAACTGGCTGGAGGCAAACCAGTTGGCTATTTACAAGTGCGGCTGGGAAGTTGAACCAGGGACTACCAGGATCAAATTCAACGAGTGGTCAGAGCGGGTCTTCAACCCGGGATCTCCGGATCTCAAGGCAAGCGCCCTAACCACTGGGCCACACTGCCTCTGCGAATTATCTTTGCGGATCAAGTACATCCGCAAAAATTACACCCCGCGAAATAAAAGTGCTACACCGTAACGCCCGCCTTTTGCGATACCATTTGGTGCAAACGTAACAAAAAAAACTTTGACCTGTCACCGGATTAGACTGAAAAGAAGAGAAATTATGAAGTGGAAACAACATGTTCAGCCTTTCTTAGTGTGTGGCTTAAACGTTTGCTTAGTGCAACTCTAGACACGCATGACATGCAGGAAAACGTCTGTCAGAGCAATTTGCAGTTAATTTTTTGCAAATTATTTCACTTAAAGGGGCTATGCCACGTTATTTTAGGGAGTTTCGAGAAAATCTTTAGCTCATCATGAGTTTAAAACTCGAAAATAGTAACGTGGAATTCCTTTACTGATAAAATTATCGTTACATCACAAAAAAAATGATTCTGAGAAATATAACGACCTTTATCCAACGATTTGCCATAACTGAAAAACGTAGGGCCGACGTTTTTCAAGATTACTCAAATGTAATCCGTTTCAATCTTGTACATTCATGTCCATCCATGCTTCTCTTTCCTTTTGCAGTATTTCCTTTATGTTTTTCAACAGTTTCAAGTGGCTATTGTTATGTTTCATTCTACTTTTAGGACATTTTGTGGAAAAAAAAAGAAGGAAAGCAACTCATTAAGTCTCTTGTCGTTCTAGCGCTTGAGCATTAATTGGGGACACTGTAAACTGAAATTAACAACTAACGCAAATCAAGTCAAATTTTCAGGAGTGGGGAAAACCAGAGTATCCAGAGAAAAATCTCTCGGTGCAGAGT
>JALIRR010000148.1:30000-65000 GCA_023091755.1 Montipora sp. Colony 1 RG-2022
TTTTTTTCACCGTTCATGAAAGGAAACCCGACACTGAATAAAGCATCAGTTAAATTCATCAGTCCTTCGAATTCTCACGACGATCAAGTAATTATTACAAAGAACAAAGCCTTGCAAACGTAAATTAAATAATTGAACATTTGACAGCTGAACTTAGAACCTAAATGATCTTAATTCAAACTTCCAATCGGCAAAGCAAATGTGTCTGTCATAACAACAAAAACGAGGTATCTTCAGAGAACTCAGGTCTAGTTTTATCCCCCTCGAATACATACTTGGGCAGATCAAAACACAAGGCGATAAGACCAGTAAGTCTTAAGTTGACTTGAGTTTCTGGTACACTAACGGCCTACATTTTAATTCGACCCCAGTATTTAAACTCGCCTATTGGGTCATTCCATTTAATAGATGCACCCCTCCCCCCAACTGAAGGTGTGTCTAAGAGTCTACCCCTTTAGGGTATTGAAGATCAAAGTGCTGACACATTCTGCCCCACTCAACTACCCCCCGCGAAAAAAAGGGAAACGATCAAAGAAACCGACTGGGTTACCCCCTCAGAAATTACCCCTACCCCCCCCCCCCCCCCCCTCTCCTTTCCCCTGGATTTCCAAGCTCCTAAAAGGTGGGAGGTGTACATAATAAATGGAATGGCTCATTTTCTCAATGACCTGCTCAATTATGAACGGATATTTTTTGTCATTGCTGTTGCATTATGTAGCAAGATTTCTGCATTGATTAATATTTATTGTAATGATTGAACGGTCAGGGGAACTAAACAAACAATTTGTTTAAAAATGTTTTATTATACCCCAGTTCATTAAAATAAATATTATAAAGGCATTTTCAGGTGTTTTGCAGTGCAACACACAAGAAATTTCCCAGCCAGCGAGATAAAACTGATTGGTTTCCCAGCCAGCTGAGTAAAGATGCAGAACAGTCAACTAATTTAGCTACAGTATCTCTCTCCAGATCTAACTGAAAAGTGAAAATATGACAGTTATTATTAAATTTCATCCAAACAATTCTAGAATACTGAGATGGATGGATAACAATATCATCAAGTATCATTATTATCAATAACAAAATTTATACAGGCCATATAGGTCTAGCAGTTAAATGGTTCCAAATGAATGGACTTTCTCCATGCTACAAATTATTTTAATAAAATTTAAAATGTTACCATGGCTGAACAAACGGTTGAGCATCTTCCACCCAATGACATGGATGTTCGCCCATTCACATTAAGGGAGAATCTTAACAGACAACTGAATAGAGGGCCACATAGGAAACAAAGTTCTCAGTGCAGACAATGAATGCCCTAACTCAACCTAGTTCTGTTTTCTATTTTATTGTTAGTTTATTAACTGGATAAGAATGTGTAAACAAGTGTACTTTTTTTATTGATCGTTTATTGCTTACTAAGGCTTGTAATCTTATTTTAAATGTTAAGTGGTTGGTGTGTTGCATAAACCGGTTTTTACCGACCTAATAAAGATGATGATGAGGAGATAAATATATTGACGGATAAATCAGTTCAACCATCAATCACTTCAATCAGTCAGTCAATCAATCAGTCATAATGAATCAGTTAATCAGTCAGTAAGTCAGATGTTGAAAAAAAAACACATTGCTCTGTCTCCAATGCAGAAATCTGTGTGTGATGAAACGAATATCCGCGCATGCATGGATGAACTAAAGGAATTGGCCGACAACAATCCAGACAATTTCTATGGTGACGCTTTCATTCAGTTAGGTAATTTTTTCACAAAGCACAACCCAGGACTTCTCACAGACGACCCGAGAATTTAGGTCTCCAATCAAGGGCCTTGGGAAACATTTCAGTGAGCATGGACAAGATCACCATGAGAACGTGTGGAAAGTGAGAATACTATCAGGGCACATCTCGTGAATTACATAGGATCCCAAAGACGTTCGCGTTTCGAGCAAATGTTCCATTTAAGTCTACATGTTTTCTACATGATATTCGGCCAGTATTGATTAATTTACTAGAACAACATTGAAGAGATTTTTATTTTTCGATGTTAACTCGGGTATACTCGGAGAAAATAGACCCTTCCACGGTTTTTGACGCCATTTGGACTGGGGGGCAAACACGGCTAAATTTACAGTAAATGTATGAGATCTTGGCCGACAACTTTGCCACTACTTTAAATAGCTTTATTGATATCATTCATTCAACAGAAAATAAGGCCATTAAGTACGGTACGACGTCTGTACAGCTGTCTGTAAATTTGAATAATAATTCTTCTCATGTTGCTGTTATTTTCGCGGCAATTTGCATGATTTTGATTAGAAGGATTTGTATGAAATCTTAAAAACTCTTTTATGGTCGTTGTAGCCTCTTCTTTATATTTCATTAAAATTATCTCAGTATAAATGTCTTTTTAGCGGTGCTACAGCGCTTCAAATTCGGCCAAAATCCCATACATTTACTGTAAATTTAGCTGTGTTTGCCCCCCAGTCAAGATCATGCAAGATGGCGTCCAGAACCGTGGTAGGGTTTTTCTGAGCTTCTTTGCAGGAGTCGAACCGACTACCTGCCGATCACTAGTTCGGATGCTCTACACTGAGCTACAGAAGACTCTTTCAGTACCATGGCGAATATGCTCCCTTTTGACAAGTTAGATCCTAGCAGTGTGGCGGGACAACTGCAGTCGCATGAACCTAGTTTAATAACCTGGCGCCCGAGAGTCTCCTATAGGTCAGTGGTAGAGCATCTGAACTAGTAATCGTAAGATCGTAGGTTCGACTTCTGCAAAGAAGCACTCGAGTTTTTTACGAGTATCCTCGAGTCAACATCGAAAAATAAATCTCTTCTATGATTTCATTCACCGGGGTTATCATTTTTCGTTAACTTCAATACAAACACGTAGATACCACCGTAAACTGAATATTAAAAGAAACGGCAACAACAAGAAAACTAAACTGGGGAAAAACTGGAGTATTGTGAATCAATAATTAATTGGTATCCTTTAATAGATATTGTGTTTTAGTTTGATGCACACTACTTATCCCTGACATTGGCTGCGGTCACATCTGGGTTACTAACTATTGTTAAGACGGGGATAACTATAGTTGGCTATTTCGGTAATGTGACCGCTTCTCTGTTTGCTCTAACTAATTAATTGGTATCCTTTAATAGATAATGTGTTTTAGTTTGATGCACACTACTTATCCCTGACATTGGCTGCGGTCACATCTGGGTTACTAACTATTGTTAAGACGGGGATAACTATAGTTGGCTATTTCGGTAATGTGACCGCTTCTCTGTTCGCTCTAACTAATTAATTGGTATCCTTTAATAGATATTGTGTTTTAGTTTGATGCACACTACTTATCCCTGACATTGGCTGCGGTCACATCTGGGCTACTAACTATTGTTAAGACGGGGATAACTATAGTTGGCTATTTCGGTAATGTGACCGCTTCTCTGTTCGCTCTAACTAATTAATTGGTATCCTTTAATAGATATTGTGTTTTAGTTTGATGCACACTACTTATCCCTGACATTGGCTGCGGTCACATCTGGGCTACTAACTATTGTTAAGACGGGGATAACTATAGTTGGCTATTTCGGTAATGTGACCGCTTCTCTGTTCGCTCTAACTATAGTTAGAAAATTTACGCCTCGGTGATCCAAAACAATACAGACTAACTGTATAGTTATACCCAAGCAAGGTTAATGGCTTAGTCTTAAGTGTACAAACAAACAAACAAACAACCAATCAGAATGTGACAATTCTTTTCGCACGTTCGAGATGAGCATATGCAAAATACGAACCAAGCGTGAATCGAGGGGACTGAACCAAAAACAGCAAGTAACTTGCCTTCTTGCCTTCTTCGGCGTCGAGCATCTGTTAAAATTCTCAGCTTATTTTGCATTTTTCTCCGACGGTTTGCCGCTCGGTGAAAAAGAAATAAGAAGAAAAACTAGACACACTTTACGTTGGTCAACCATATTGACATTTCACGGAACAGCAATAAGGGCAGTCACGAACCTCTTTTAATTCTGACGTCATCCATAGGCTAATTAGAAAAGAGATGCTTCCGTGAAGCATACACTGGGTTGCCTGTGGTACGTGTTACAGAAACTCAGAAGGCACTGAATTGTGTGGTATTGAACTACAGCATTCCAGTTTCTGAAGAATAACAAATAAAAGAGAGGCGAGAAACATTGGCTCCTGGGCTGACATGTTGATAATTTTCAAGTTCCCGCACAACTTCTTTTCATCACAAGTTTAAGCGTACCCTCTGAGCATCTGACTGATTTGTAGTACCAAAGTTCACTGAAGTTAATATTGTCCAGCGGGGTTAGCGTTTGGATGGGAGACCAAAACAATATACCCCTCATAAAACAGAAGCATCGGACCGAAAATACTATTAACGCTAACAAATGCGAGGTACATATTTTGTTAGCTTGCTTTATGCAAAACAAGAACATCATTCTAAAAGCTTATTCTACGCAAAAAGTAGGTTCTGGAGGTAATTATGAGAGTGGAAATCAAGGTTACGCGGCAGACGGCAAATACAAACTCACGATTTAATTAAGTTAACACACCAGAAAGACGCTAGCCTCATTTTGACAAGAAAATGCTTTACTATTGCCATAAAAACTATCCAGTTAAGCTCGCATATCATAAAACATGATGAATTCATAAAGGCCACCTTTTCCAGCGAACAATTTTTTGAAACAAACAACATATTTGCTATTAGAGGCAAAAACCCCTTCTTTCTCATTACGTGCGTGAAGAGAAGAAACTCAATCGTGTCAAATATGCGCAATATTGCAACAAACTAAATTTTAGGATCAAACCGTTTCCATGAAGAACCTTTTCCTTGAATAATGAAGCACAAAATACACGACAAGCTTTCTTTCAAATAATTCTTGGCTGTTACATTTCCAATTATTTTTTTTACCTGAAGACTGTGCAGAGTTGATCACAGATCCACGTAAGGTGTTCGATTCGTTCAATCGTTCTCTGCCTTTGTTGAACCCATAAGTTACCAGAGAATTTTCCATTTGGTTTCAGTGTTCTACATAACAGCACACTTGGTTAAATATTATTTTAGAAATACAGCTCACTTTGATTTCGGCTCGACGGGCGATAGATTGTAGTGGAAGTCCATTACTCGTCGCTTTTGAGATTCCAGGTGTTGGTTTTTCACCGCCTGCCTAGTTTATCCAACTGACTTTCCATAATTGAGCTCCACAAGGGTATATTTTATTTAAGGATCCACTAAAACGCCATTCGCGTTACATGACTTTCGACGTCATTGCAGGCTAAGTTAATGATTCTCCTGTGTCCACCAGAGAAATCTACGCATTTCCACTGCCCTCTCGATCCTAAGAAAATACGCGCAGAAGGCTCTATGCACAAAGACACCACTTACAAGGGGAGTGACAGGCAAGACTTTTACCGACACGGAAAATAAAAATAAAACGGAAAAACCTACGAAATTTCCGACTGGGATTGCCATACGGCAACCCAGTAATAACTGTAGTTAACTGCGTGGTTTAACCGCAAAGTTGACCGAAAGCACTAAGTACAGTTAGGTATGACGTCACGTAACTTGACACTAAAGCCCGTTTCAAACGTCGATACTTTCATGTGCCGAACGTAATCATTAGATTCGGCTCATGAAAAGTTCGACGTATAAATCAATTACGTTCGACAGACTTATAATTGGGTCGACCCGTTCGACACTGATTCAGACGTCGAACCTTCTCATGTGCCGAACCTAATGCATAAATTACTTTAATGTGTTTTTCAATATAACTGCGGTGATAATTGGCTTGTAGAGAGCAGTAACACTTCACCACCTGTGCTGTGCGAAGAGATATCAGAAAAGCGTAACGACCGTTGAGAGCGGCGTTCTCGAGAAACTGGTTAGGTCATTCTGAAACTAGACAGCTCACAACAGTTGACTTCCAACTTGCTTTAACGCTATTTATAAGAACTAAAATTCATGGTGTGCATTCGCATCTCAATATGATCGCAATTTCCTTGAATATAAAAAAACACAGCAAATAAAGCTGTTCCAACTTAGCGAGTAAACTATCAAAGTAACTATTTTGGCTTTTTGTACTGAAGCGAAATGGGATGGAATGAAAATGAGTCGTTTCAAACTTCTTTCATCAGTTCATTTCTTTATTTTAACCGTTGAAAATGGTATTTGTTTACGCCAAGAATTAGTTGAATTAGGTTCGGCACATGAAACGTTCGACGTCTGAATTAACCGTCGGACTTATTCATTTGGGTCGACCCAAATAGGTATTAGGTTCGGCACATGAAAAGTTCGACGTTTGAAACGGGGTGACCCGAAAACACTGACCCGGTCCATGGATTACCCAAACGGACTACGCCAAAAATACTATTTCAAGTGAGTACTATTGGTCGTAAGCAGCGTCACAATTGGTGCTACGCCTAAACATCCATTTTAAACAGCGTTGGTCAACAGTATTTACGTCGAAGCACCCATTTTAAAAAGGTTAGCTTTCAATAATTGTTGCACAAGTTTCACTTCACTTACATGAAGTAATCGGCAACAATTATTGAAAGCCGCGTAACCTTTTTAAAATGGGGGGTTTTTAATTAGTAGACTTAAATACTGTTGACCAACGCTGTTTATAATGGATGTTTAGGCTTAGCACTAATTGTGACGCTGCTTACGACCAATAGTACTCACTTGAAATAGTATTTTTGGGGTAGTCCGTTTGGGTAGTCCATGGACCGGGGGTCAGTGTTTTCGGGTCACCCTTTGAAACGGGCTTACTTAAGTTAAACTTTAGTTACGTCGTAGATGTGACAGCAGCCATTAAAATTAACACATTTGAAATGATAATCCTAGTCTTGCACGATGTTAATTTATGTATATTTATCTTTTTTTTGTCAGAAGTACTTTGAGGACGAGAAAGATAACTCTGCCGAAGACTCCTCTGATAATGAACCGCACAAAAAATGATGATGTTCAGTGGCTTTTAAAGATTATTCGTTCAGCTTTTGATATTTACTTTGTACTTATCACGTTACCATCGTGAATTTGTCAAGATGCAGCTGGTTCATGCTCTGATCTAAAGCACCTGCTAAAGGCTCTTGCCCAGCATTCGATCAGTACTTGTTCCGTTTAATTTACATTTGGCAAAAAGTTAACGTTGGAAATATACTTAGTCTTCTTGCTCTTCTCACTAATTACTGACTAATTATTACTCACTACACTAATTATCACTCACTAATTTATTGGTGGTCTTTTTATTAAAGCCTGAAGAAAGCGATTAAACTCGACTTGAAATACTCACCACCGAAGACAAAATCTTCATGGTGGTTGGAGCGGGATTGCAACTCGTCTTGTGCAAATCTTGCCCCCTAACTAATGCGGCATGTCGCTTCCTCCTTTATACATCATTTTTCCCTCCCTTTTGTCATGAAGTTAAAACAAAATTCGAAGCCAACATTTGGAACAATCCAAAGAGAAGCCTGTTTACAAGCTACCTTTTTGGGACGATTTTATTCATTTGTAGCTCGTTATGACTAGGATCACATCCCAGAAAAATACGGAATTCATCGCTTCGTTCCTATTATCTGTATGACGTCTAGGGATGCAAATGATATTTACAATGGAGCTTTTTTGGGTCTGGTCAAATGATATTTACAATGATTGGTCTCGCGAACGACGCGAATCATTTTTTTTTTCTGTCAACATTTAAAAATGGGGACGTACATGTTTGTGCTGTAGGATTACGATGGGATAAGCTTTTTGGGTCTGGTCTAGTGTCTTTCTATCTTCTTGCAGCGGCTTTTTCAGGGGCATTCCAACAAACTAAGAGAGCCATGACTTGACTCATGTCACAATATTCTACCCCGACATTACCTAAATCAACACAGAGGACAAAGGATTTTCGACGCTTCACACTGGATCCAAATGATTACTCATATGTTTTCAATGAACAATGAATTGTGGAATTCTAATAACAGAATATGACCGCTCTGATCACAACCCTGGATTTGTTTGTGGACTCCTCAGCTGATCCAATGTTGCGCTTGCCAATTTGTACAGTGCTTTATTTTGATCTCCCGCACTAGGAGATTATCACAGGGTGAAAACAAGCGTTTACGTATCCGTTTTTGTAACGGATTCCTTACGGAATCTTGAATTTCCGCTAACGGAAATTCAGATAACCGAAGCGGGAAACACGTGTGTACGTTACTTTTCCGCGACTGCGGCTTCGCGGAAACGCATTCCTTAAACTCGTGTATCCGCGAGGTTTCCGTGACCACGGAATTACTAACAACCGTCATGTTTCCGTAACTCGTAAATACAAGGGACACACGATAATCCGCTGAATTTCTGCGGTTCGGAAACTTAACCTTAATTTTCAATCGGAGGGTTGGCTTTTCCTTGAGAAGCATTTAGTGGAAAGAGGCCTAGAAAGCGAGTTATAAGCCACTAACTTTGAAAGGGGCTTCCTTGTCATGATCGCGCGGTATTGAACTCTACAAAAACGCGTAGCTAAACCTCACATTACGTAAAAACAAGGAAGGTAAAACTTGGCAAACATCATTAGACCCACTGCATATGCACACTCAGTTCATTCAAGGTTATGCTTTATTATCAGGTTATCAAGAGGGCGTTTTATCAACGTTTGGTTTGAATATGATTTTTTAACAGCATATAATAAACTACTTTGATAAAATTGTAAAAATTCTAGTCATAATGAATTAAAAATTTCTTGACTTTACTTCCGAAATCTTTAAAAATTCTGATTCAATAGTATCTTATCTGAATTAAAAATTGATATGATCAGTATCATTTACTCTATTATCTTTCATTTTCTGTACATATAAATCGATATTATCAAAATATAATAAATAGCAATTTCATACAATAGTTAAATGTTCTATTTTTCGCACCTAACGGCTTGTCCAATTTCGAGAATGAAGAAATCACTCATACCTATTAATTCCAAATATTGCTCGAGATTTTTCGAATTTTGTTTACAATACACACTCTCTACTTAAGTTTTATCGATGAAAGTCTTGTCAACAAACTTTCATCCAGGCTTGAGTTCCTTTGTCTGTCCTATCATTTCTTTACTTTTTGCTTTAGACTTTGCTTATCGTTTACATTAAAAATAGCAAGACGATTCTTTTATCCAATTGTTTCGATTGTCCAAAGGATACTTAAAGTGATTACTGACATGTCTACACGCATTTGAGAGAGCACAGTGCAGAATGGACATAAAATAATGCCTTAAACTGATGTGATTGTAACTGATATAACTTAGCAGCCTTACAACCTCTATTGGTTGGTTAACACGATGCTCAGTTATGGGAAATACATTTCCACTTCAATGGTCTTCCCCATAACTAAGTACTGTAGTCATCATTTTACTAAGATGATTGACCAACCAATGCATATATTAATATTCATCTGGACATATGAATAAAACAAAGGCTCAGCTCCCTTAACTTTAGAGGATATTTACACGATGACATTATAATATTTGAATACAAGTCACGGTATCAGAATCATTCTGACCTTGCTTTCCTCATGGTAATTAGCACTATTGTTGTTTTAACCCCATTAGGATTTGAAACTTGAATAAGTGAGGAAAAACAGAATTAATTGTGGTAATTCTAGTCAAATGATGCCTTCCTGCAAATGTCCCCTTCTTGCCAGACTTGACGTCAATTCATTGAAACCAAATATTACAATAATAAGAAATGGTCTAAAGTACAGAAAAAATGCTGCTGAGTTGACATCTGTACAGTGAACTGTAAAACTGGAAAAACCTATTCTTCTTGCATCTATGGCTACCAGGAACCACGCTAAAGTTACTGTGCTGCAGCATAGCAACCATTACAAACACTGTTGCATACCTTGCCCTTACTCTGCTTCAATATGCCAGCAGATATTTGAGTTGAAAAAAAAATTCAGTGTGTTGCAGAGTTAAAAGTACAATGAGATGAAAAAAAGAAAATAAATAATAACTAAGGAGACTTTTAACTCTGGGTCAATCGCCCAGCCCAGGAAGGGCAGTTTTGTGGCAGAGGTCTGCTTGACATATTTTGACCAGCCACTCTTGTGACTTTTGCTGCCGTTCTTTGCTGCCTCTTGCTCATACGAGCCTTGTAAGTGGCATCCAAGACTGCTTTAATATTGCATAATTTGCTCCTTTCCCACTGTAGCGGTTTCACATCCCTTGCAGAGGGTCCACTTGTTTGTCCTCCATCTTCATCACTCTCCTCTGATGACATAAACTCAACAGCATTGTTTAGTTTTAGCAAATCTCTGCTCTGTCCTTGTCCTGTGTGGAGAGTGCTGCTTTTTCCACAATTTCTAGTCAATAATTCAATTTCTAAAAACCCAACAAAAGATAACTATCAGATGAAACACTTGAACAAAATCATTTTCTTACTGTATACAAAAACATGAGATGAAAAAAAAAAAAAAACAGAGTAGCATGAACAACCTGTCTTAAAATACCATAGAAGGGATTGGTTGCACTACCATGCGATGGACAATTGATTATAAGATACTTATATACGTTTTTTTAATGGTTAATCTTGAAATTACATGCCAAAAAACATTAATGGGAAAGCAGAACTATAAACGTTAATGTTTTTGCCACAGAAAACATTAATGACAAACAATTTTTCATTCTTGTGATTTAATGTAAAACCATTAATGGTTTCAAGCAAATTACATCATGTTTTCTCAATGTTTTACATTAACAAATATGCTGTTACCATTACAGGAATTTGGACTATTTCCATGCATGTTTTCCTGAAACCATTTCTGGGTTTTGAGTTATTTCCATGTTGGTTTATACACACATTACAAGGTGTTTTTTCCACAGAAACAATTCTCCATTCTTGTGGTTTAATGTGAAACCATTAATTATTTCAAGCAAATTACATCATGTCTTTTCATTGTTTGACATTAACAAATATACTGTTACCATTACAGGAATTTGAAGTATTTCCATACATGTTTACCTGAAAACCATTTCTGGGTTTTGAGTTATTACCATGTTGGTTTATAGACACATTACATGGTGTTTTTTCTCAAGATAGCATTAATGGTTGTTCTTTTATCTTTCATAGCTTTCCAATATTAATACTGTTACAAGAATGGTTGTCTTGGTTATGGATGGGTTGTAACCATTTTCATCATAATTTGGTTGCCTGAAAAACGATTTCTGAGTTTTGATCAAATTCTCAGAAAAGATTATAATAAAATAATCAGCATGGAAAACTATGGTGTATCAACAGTTTGAATTCATGTAAACTTTTAGAGTGTTGAATTGTCCCTGGAATAACAATTCTCACATAACGTTTTTGTTGTAAACTGTAGTACTGAACTCTCTTTTTTACACTGAAAATGCAAATCCTACTAAATAGAAGACAGGGTTATAATTAACACTTAATGACTAGCCCCGAGGGAAACAGTGAATATTGTTTCCCGAGAATCTCAATCGTCTCAGGAAACATTGAGATTCACTGTTCCCCATAGGACCAGTCATTAAGTGTTTTTTTTATAACACTCTGAGATTCCAAACACAACAGGAACAAAAAAGGCCATTTAGGTGGTGAGTTAAAAAGGACTTAAGATGTGAATCTCATCTCTTGATATTTTCTTCTTATCTGGTATTTTGACATATGCTCGGTCTATGAGAGCTTGTGCAACATTTAATGTCAACATCTCCTTTTTCCTTGATTCAGACCCTTTCAGAGAAACCTTTAATAATGTTTTTGCAGCTGATTGCAACTGCACCCTTGATATATCTGCCACTCGGAGTTCGTTGAACGCACATGCCACGATAAGTTTGGCTGAAGCCATTGGAATGTCTTCTATGAGAAAAGAGAAAAAAAGGGTTAATTAATGGTACAGTAATTGCAGCTAAAAATTCATGGGTTCTTTATGTCTGGAAAATATCATTTACAGTCACTGTTGTCATTTTCCTGAGATGAACTCAGAATGTCAGTATCACCGGTAGCACTGCCACTTTCACTGTCTTGAGTCGAGACACTAGTTTGAGATGGTATTGGTGAAGCTTGTGGCTTACTTGTATCATCTTGGCCAGATTCGTTTTTTAGAACCTTTGCAGCCTTGGTCTTGTCAACCTACCAAACGAATGAAAGCATACCATCTAAATTAGGAGATGCATTTTTTGCCAAAAAAACACACTAAAAAAAACAAAACAAAACGAAATAAAACTAACACATGGCCATACACGTACCTTTGTATAATCGTGTCCATTCCTAAGATGTCTGCGCCGTTCATTTAAGATATCCAATATATGTTGACGGATGGCTTGTTTGTCAAATCCCACTGTGATGTGTGTGCAATCTTCCTCTAATTCTTCAACTAGCTGGCCCAGTACTTTAAGTTGAGCAGGTTTGGAAGGTCATTTCCTGGCCATTTTGCAACTACAGCGGCTCTTACAGCTTTCTTTCTGTTTAGGAAAAAAAACATCTTTAAGGAACAGATTTTGGATGATCTAACCCGAGTTACAGTGCATATTGTGGTTCATTTTCTGTGAAAGTCATCGCCCTAATGTAAAACAAAGTAACACTAATAAAACGGGTTTTAAGAATCATACTTGTTAAGACATGTACATATAATTATAAAGCTTAACTAACATAAAATTCCTGACGGCCGTATCCATTTTTATATGCCAAACCTGAAGTGGACGTTCGCTTCATGCAACTTTAAAAAACAGGGAATTTAAACTTACTTAGCATTATATATCCGCTTGTGCAGGTTGCTGTCAATTCCTTTGGTTGATGGTTTGAACCTTCTGAGTTGCTTCGAACAGTATTTGGCGCTGTGTGATTCCTCCGAATCCATTTCAATTATCTCCAACAATTTCATTTGGTCCCCTACGAGTGGCAATCCACAGGCTTCAAGCTGGTCTTTAGTGCCTTTAGTTGCCAGTAAAACTAAACCTTTCCCGTTTATTTTTTGTTCTGTTTAACAAAGAAAATAATTAATGGAGTATTTTTTCGAAGTACGGTACGTAACTTTCCCGCCATTGTCAAAGTTCGACTTACCTTCGAATTTGGCTGCTACTGCCTCCTCAAAATTAGTCTTTATCAAGTCATAAACTTCCTCAACAGACATGTCTTCCATTTCTTTTGTTCCGCTGTCAGCCATGATTTTTTTCTCAACCGAAATACGCAGAATGATTGCAAAACTGGCGGGGATCGCTGCAAACTGTCGCGAAAACGAGTGGCCTGGGAAGCCTCGATCCAGTGACCGACCCAGACCTTTTCATGAAAAGGCCTTACTGCAGGGCCATGTGAATGTTTTCGAGGAGAATGGCAGGAAGAAAACGAGGTTGGGATAGAAACGAAGTAGTTCGTTGTCATTGCAATGAACTTCCGTACACCCATGTTCATTGTCCTTGTCAATCCTGTGGTGGAAACCCTGTCTGAACGTCAGTAGAGTACAGACACTGGCAGGCACAGAAATCTCTGGAGTCCGCGTCCATCGATGTTGATTCTGTTGCCCTTGGGTGAGTATAGTACTATAAGCGCTTAAGCTTAATTATTTGTTTTTAAAAGCGGTGCTAAACGATTAACACTTTGTTGTAATCTTTTTATTCATAATAGCAACCGTTTGAAATTCACTCATTATGAAGAATTAAGCTTCAGCCAACTTACAAGTAATGAATATGAAGACTGTTGCAACACAAACTAGGATATTTTAGAAATGTAACAGGCCTTCGAATTGAAACAATTACAGAGTTAATTTCTTGTTCTTAGTATTGATTTGGGATAAATTATTCCCATTCAGGTCTGAGGTGGAAGCAGAAGAAGGTGATCAAATTTCAGAGTGTAGCCTGGCAAATTCCAGTGGAGATGAAAGTGATGAGGATATGGGGGAATCCAATGGTGGTCGTTTATCAGAGGGTTTACCCTCAGACCAACAAGAACAAGAAGAACGACGAAGTTCCGAAGCAACAGTGCTGGAGATCAAAAAAGAAATTGTATGTGTCATATGCAAAGCCTTGATGCTGGTAAACCAAATGCAAGGTTCACTGCATGACTTTGAAGATGTCTTAACTTTTGCCAAAGACTTACTTTTCCGCAATGATCACAATAATTCCTTTGCCCTTGATTATTGGCCAAAGAATTGGAGAGAGACTGAGAAACTTTTAAAGGAATTTGATTACAAAGGACCAAAGGAATATTTTATTTGTCTTCATGAGAGTCACTCATGTCATTGGGATCTGATGCATTCATTGATGTCCACATGCAAGCACTGTGGAAGGCATGGCTCCATCAAGTATTATTACCTTGGTCTGAATGAGAAGATACGGACCTGGTTCTCTGATGTTAAATTGCAAAATTGTTTTTTTTTTCAGGATTTTTGTTAATGGTTTCTAAAAATCATGAATGTTAAAATGGCAAGAATAAATATTGAGAGTATCATGAATGGTTATTCTGTAAAATCCATGAAAGGTTTTTCTGTGAATTAAAATACAACAATGTGTTGTAAATTTACAATAATGTTTTTTTCAGGATTACTGTTGATGGTTTCTAAAAAATCATGAAAGTTAAAGTGGCAAGAATAAATTGAGAGTATCATAAATGGTTTTCTGTAAAATCCATGAATGGTGTTTCTGTGAATTAAAATGCAACAATGTGTTGTAAATTTGCAATAATGTTTTTTTCAGGATTACTGTTAATGGTTTCTAAAAAATTATGAATGTTAAAGTGGCAAGAATAAATTGAGAGTATCATGAATGGTTATTCTGTAAAACCCATGAATGGTTTTTCTGTGAATTAAAATACAACAATGTGTTGTAAATTTGCAGTAATGTTTTTTCCAGGATTACTGTTAATGGTTTCTAAAAATCATGAATGTTAAAGTAGCAAAAATAAATTACAAGTATCTTGAATGTTTATTCTGTAAAATCCATCACTGGTTTTTCCATGAAATCAGTTCTTGTGTATTTTTGTCAGAGTCATTGTGGATTTTCGAAATACAACAATGGTTTTTTCTCATTGTACATGATGTAATTTTCAGAATTAACATTAATGGTTACTTGAGTGGTGTTGAAGTTGGGGCGAAGACCAAGGAGACGCTTCATGAGATTTAACGAAATCGGTGTGCATCTAATTAGGGTCAATCCAGGACATATCTGTGCAAGCCATTTGTCTTCTCATGATCATTATTTCAATCACAGACACACTATATTGCCCTTGTTGCTATCAATAGAAATTACATCAACTGATTTGCCAACACCAATTCTACATGTACATGGCACACACCATTGTCAAAAAAAGGTACAGAACCATGATACAATGTACCATGACTTCTAAGAGCTGTAACAGTGGGGAAGGGGAAGATAAGAAAATAACATCCTTTTTACATTGCCAAAAGAATGGAAGCAATAATTGGTGTGAAGAGGTGGTTTTACTCACAATTCATGTGCTCTTTTGTATTCTAAGGAAGGGCAGTTTGACAGACTATTGCCTTCTGTTTTGTTATACCTGACTGACATAGGATTTACAATACCCTGGAGAGGTACTGCACAAAAATGCAATGTGTTAATATGAACTGTACCTTTTATCTCTGCCTTGACCCATTTTTCCTTTCCAAAAATTAATTTCCTCTGATTTCTTTGACAATAATTTCCTCAATCTTCTTGTTCCCTTCATGGTCATATCTCAAGGGTTTAAGACAAAGCAAATCAAATGATTAAAATTAAAATGAACATGCAGGTAAGGTAATTTCCACCTAGGTGGCATCTCTTAGCTAGAGGGTGTAATCATTGGAAGTACCATTTGGATATGAAGTACATGTACAGTGTAACATGCTTTGTAAGATGTAATTATGCTTGCTAGAAGTAGAGAATCATTATCTTAAACCAAGGTCATGAAATCATATTTTTTTGTCAATGAAAGCCAATTGTAAAGTCACAACTCTCTTTGAAATTCAGTAGCAGATAAAACCTTAAATTGCATAATCTCAGCAATGTAAAATCATGCTTTCAAAATAAAATTTTGACATCATTGACAAAAGTGCAGCCACTTTGTCCACTCAAAGATGGATAAAAAGCTTTGGCACAGCCCACTCCAAGATGGGCAGCCTGACTTTTGTCAATGAAAGCCAATTATTGTTAAGTCACAACTCTCTTTGAAACTCAGTGAGCAATATAATTTGCATAACCTAACCACAACAAAATCATATGTTCAAAATGAAATTTGGACATCATTGACAAAAGTGCCATTTTGTCCACTCAAAGATGGATAAAAAGCTTTGGCACAGCCCACTCAGAGATGGGCAGCCTGACTTTTGTCAATGAAAGCCAATTATTGTTAAGTCACAACTCTCTTTGAAACTCAGTGAGCAATATAATTTGCATAACCTAACCACAACAAAATCATAATGTTCAAAATGAAATTTGGACATCATTGACAAAAGTGCCATTTTGTCCACTCAAAGATGGATAAACAGCTTTGGCACAGCCCACTCCAAGATGGGCAGCCTGACTTTTGTCAATGAAAGCCAATTATTGTTAAGTCAAACCTCTCTTTGAAACTCAGTGAGCAATGTAATTTGCATAACCCAACCTCAACGGAATCATACGTTTAAAATGAAATTTGGACATCATTGACAAAAGTGCCATTTTGTCCACTCAAAGATGGATAAACAGCTTTGGCACAGCCCACTCCAAGATGGGCAGCCTGACTTTTGTCAATGAAAGCCAATTATTGTTAAGTCACAACTCTCTTTGAAACTCAGTGAGCAATATAATTTGCATTTTTTATAACCTAACCACAACAAAATCATAATGTTCAAAATGAAATTTGGACATCATTGACAAAAGTGCCATTTTGTCCACTCAAAGATGGATAAACAGCTTTGGCACAGCCCACTCCAAGATGGGCAGCCTGACTTTTGTCAATGAAAGCCAATTATTGTTAAGTCAAACCTCTCTTGGAAACTCAGTTGACAATATAATTGGCATAACCTAACCTCAATGAAATCATACTTTTAAAATAAAATTTTGACATCATTGACAAAAGTGCCATTTTGTCCACTCAAAGATGGATAAACAGCTTTGGCACAGCCCACTCAGAGATGGGCAGCCTGACTTTTGTCAATGAAAGCCAATTATTGTTAAGTCACAACTCTCTTTGAAACTCAGTGAGCAATATAATTTGCATAACCCAACCTCAACGGAATCATACGTTCCAAATGAAATTTGGACATCATTGACAAAAGTGCCATTTTGTCCACTCAAAGATGGATAAACAGCTTTGGCACAAGCCAATTATTGTTAAGTCACAACTCTTGACCCTAATGAATAAATTCATGGGATATTGAAAATTGTACAGCATTGACGAAAGTGTTATTTTGTTGTCTGGGAGATATATTATGCAGCTTTAGCACAGCCCACCCAAAGAAATTTGGGACTACATATACCACAATGAGAGAGAGAGGTGTATTTAATTACAGTAATTTCCAATACAGTTGACTCCTCATACAAGAATAATTATTATCATCCGGAAGTGGTCAGGAAAAAAAAAAGGGAAAGAAAAACCAAAAAAGAAAGAGGATAAAGTTTGGATACCTTGGTTCTGAACTTGGTTAAATTTTAGTGAACATTAATTTTTGGACAGCAGAGAATTCCACTAACAATAGTCCAGGACAGCTGTATGTGACATAGTTGAGGTAGAAATTGGTACAAATGAGTATTCATGTTTGCATCGGCTTCTGCAAGATGGTGAACATTGGTTCCCACCACGGTTTATTTCTTTGTATAGCATAGACAAGGGAGCATCTATTTACCAACCTGGCACTTGTCAGAAAGCCTGCAAAATCCTCCTCTGTTTCCTCAATTCTCTGTAGGTCTTTCTGACAGCGTCCTTTTATATAAACGCAAAAAGAAAATCACCATGGTTGGCTTTCTCGAGATCTCAGTCATTTTAAGTGACACAGGACAATGTCCACCATACCTTTAAGTGAATGAGAGGTGCACAAGTCCCATAGATTCTAACCACTTTTGAAGGAAAATAGGGAGTGTTTTTTAGCTTCAAAGGCACGAGCCTCGAGGGAGGAATGGGAGAATGCCGCCCAGGAAATTTTGCAAATCTAGTTTCTCCTAAGTGGCATCTCCTGCATTAGCCTGGGAGCAAGCTCTCTTGCGGGGTGGGTGGCCCACCCCGCAAGAGAGCTTGCTCGCAGGCTACTCCTGCATTGAACATCATTTTTATCACACATCCTTTCGCATGAACTTAATATTCAGTATGGAGCTATTTCCTTGCCAGGGAATAAAAAATCCCTGATGAAGTGAGCCTCTGTCGCACGAAACGCGTAGGAGAATAAAAAGAGTCATACAAGTACTTGTTCGCAGAAATGCTACAAACTGGCTTAAAGGAACACACGTAACTCTAAACCTCAACATGTAAACTTTGCCGCTAAAGCACTAAGGTGATATCTTCGTTCACAATTCTTATGAAAATACATTGATTTCACAATCGCTGTAACTGACGTCTTACTCGGTAAGATTTTTCTCGGTACAGTACTGTAATCATAATGTACATGTAACAACAAACGTTCTTGGTAAAACTCATATATTGATTACAACGCATGCAGTAACAATCTTTGGAGTTCACTTAATTTGACCGAGACTGAAAATAATAAGATTGCAGCAAACTACAATTCAGTACTTACGGAACAACTTGGATCAACCGACGTCGACGAGCGCTGTTTGGAACTGAAGAGACTCTTCTTCGCTTTTGATTTGCACATTGCGTCCAAACGATCGTCACTTAAGCTTTTGGTTAACGGACCTCAGTTCAGCCAGCTCTTTTCAAAACGGCTTCCATGGGACTAAATAGCAAGATTCAAAAGGCGCGCAATTATAATTGACCTCGGTTCAAAAACGAGGCAATCATGCGCGGTAAGGACAAAATGGGAGAAGGTTTCAAAGGTCGATAAACTGATCTTCATGTCGAAGAGTGAATGTGGAAGTTACAGTTTAAGCGAAGCAATATTGGTGTTCTTCAGATAGCGTTTCGAGAAGATTGTATCATTTTCATTTCGCGATTCATTGCCATAAATGGGAAGCATCAGAACATTGACACTATAATCGTGTGTCCTCTTTATTTGACTCCGATATATCTTTTTGCGGCCTAGTATTACTCCGTCTGTATCTTTGCATTTCAATTGAAACTTGGATAGATATTTGCGAGGCTTGTAGAAGGCTGCAAGTATTACAAATGATTTCATTCTCGCTAACCCCTGGGGAAGCCAGCCAGGACGGGACGCCGGACCATGGCCAGTCCTGATAATGCTAGTGATTCCTTCGTCCGGTTTAGACTAACTGCCCCTGGGTCTCCGATGTCAAAGGTTTTTAAAACAAAGATCAAGGAGACACTATAAAGTAGAACTATATTATACCTTGTTGAAAATGTTAATGTTTGTAACTGACTTGTAATATATACGTGTGGGTGGTTTTTTAGGACGTTTTGGCTAATGTTTCTGTTAATTCTTAAGCCTTCATAAGTAGGGTTGATGTTTTAACGCGTGATTTAAAACAACGTTGCGCGAGCGGTATACGCGACCCTTTACATTTGAGGGTCATTGACTAGGAAGATGGGAGTAATTTTATCATATCATATACCCCTAGGCGTCACGTGGACTTGCTTCAAAGGCTTTTTCTCACTTACAAGCTTGATAGCAAAATTTTTAAACTCAGTGAGGTTATTTCTGAATCGAATTTAATTTTGCGAGTCTTGGACGTATTTTGGGTGTTTCTGGTCTTGAAACATGTTCAAGATCGCTTTTTTAGAATAAGAAAACCTCTGATTAAGAAAGGAATTAAGGCTTAAGTTTCTTAAGAAACTGTGATGCTGCGTCGTTGACCTTTTGAGCGTTTTCCCTTATCAACTCGTTTGATAAGCTAAATTTTCGTAGGTCCACAAAGAGGTTTTCGGATCCTAAGAGGTTTTGGGGTTTTGGGCTGAGTTCCAAACATGGCTGGTGTAATCCTGTAAGAAGCCTGACTCACGCTTTCCACCCACGTGTTTTAGCCTTTAAGGAGGCTCGAAAGGGTTTTCAGCTGAGAGCGCGCGCGCGTACCCACACACGCAATTCGTAAGCTGCTCGCGTCAGCTCGTGATTCAAATGGGTCACAAGAAATAAGCAAATACCGCTAATTTCGCTCTCCTTTCTTCTAATTCCTATGAATATAAATAGACATCTCCTATTCATGAAAACTACGAAATTCTACACAAACGGATTAATGGTCATTTAAATCCGTTTGTGTTGACCTTCAGCTCAACTTGCGCGTGCACTCGAATGAGCGGGTGACGCATGCGTAAATGCCGATCTTGTAAACTATTTCGAGAGCCCATCACCCGGAGCGTGCAACTTTCATATAGCGTCTGTGAAACGGCGTTTTCACAAGTAAGGTTATTTTTAGATACGCCTTTCCCGCGAATTAGTTTTCAAAAGCCAATTAGAAGCGGTGCATAATTAATAATAAACTTATTAATTATGCACCGCTTCTGATTGGCTTTTGAAAGCTAATTCGCGGGAAAGGCCTATCTAAAAATTACCTTACTTGTGAAAACGCCGTTGCACGAAAATAGGTACGTTGCACGCTCCCGGTGATGGGCTCCTGGTGGAGTGGTCTCTCCTCGTCCCATTGCTCTTGTGTATTTATCGCAAAGGCCTTACTGCCATCTTTTCCCTTTTCAAGACGACACAATTTAAGTTCAACACAGGAGCCGAGGCCACGTTTCTCAGCCTCTGCCTTTATTCCGGCAAATTCCGCGAACTTTTTAGTAAACACTGCCAAAGATGAATGTTCGTCTTTAATCGGAAAGCGAACTCGTTCCTTCTCAAGCAAATTAAGCGAGCCCACATACTTCGGGTCCACGTAAAATATAATACACTCGACCCTCATCGACCTCATCGTACTAGACGTACTTGTCCCTGCCATGTCTCGGAAGTTTCGATGTTGCGAATCACGGTCCTTTGACCTCCCGTGACAGGGGAGACGATAGCTGTAAGTACTAATAAAACTTATCGGTTGTCCTAATATTTAGCGCTTTCCTTGCTTCCAACTATACTGTATGATGCTGTATGAAGTTTTTCATCCGTAGCCTTCATTCGGTTCCCTTCGTTTTCGGAAGATATTTATAGAACAGGCCGTATGTATGCACCATGTATATATATTTATCTTTCCCGAGAATTTCCGAGGTTGTCCAGGCTTCTTTTGATGAAAAATTGATGTATTTGCATGATGCAAAACAATTGTCCAGGTATTGTTTAGAGCGCAAATTCAGTAGTAAACATGTACGCTGAACTAGCGCCATTTCATTTTGCCGAAAGAGGAAAAGCCCCTTGGAAAAAAATCTCGATTTTCTGAGCGAATCCGTTTTGCGGAAACACGAATGGAAGACCCGTACGTACGCGTTTCAGTCAGCGGAAATGCTGCGGAAACGCGAAACATTATGATCGTTTTTCTCTATCGAGTTTCCCGTTGTATCCGCCCTGCGGAAACATAACGGAAAGTTGAAGTATCGTGTTTCCGTCATTTTTCCGAATCTCGGAAACGCCTTATTTCACCCTGTGTATATGTCCGGTTGGGAAAATAACCTGCATTGTTTCACGGGCAGTTTTAAGGGCATTCGTGCCGCACTGAAAAATAGTACAACCTCGAACAATGTATAGATTATTCATCAAGTAAGGGTAAAACTTGAGGATAAATTCAAAGTGACTGAAAACCTCCTGGCCATATATATAAGAAATGCGGAAACAAATCATGCACCAAAGTTAATATATTAATATTCATTTCAATATTTAATTATAATTCCCGCCTTGAACGCGTCAAACAATGAGAATGAAGAGGGTAGTTTCTAAAGAAACTGTGGTGCTGCGTCAGTGGGGAAGTAGTATACAAAAATTTGGTTTTATCAACGGAGTTGATAATGTAAATTGGCCACCGTACAGAGATTCTAAAAGCTGACGTTTCGAGCGTTAGCCCTTCGTCAGAGCGAATCGAGGAATTATGGGTTACGTGTAGTTTTTATAGTAGAGTAGGCCGCTAATTTTATTGATTACTGATTACGTGTAGTTTTTATAGTAGAGTAGGAGCTACGCTATGGGTGGTAACATACCAACATGAACACTCGACTCGCCGACTTCTGTGTAAGAATGGTAAACACTGATTTCTTGTTTGGAGAAAGTTTTTATGATAACCCATAGTTAATGGAGAGGCACCAATGTAAAAAACGTATTACCGGTATTCATGCTTGTCTGATTGCGATTCAGTGACCGAAACAACATCTATAGGAGCAGACCACGGCAGATAGGCGACTGCAATCCTGGTTTGGAGGGATAGAGGGGGAAGCAATGAACCATACAACCAAGAAAAGACTGATACATTATGAACTTCGTGCTTGTCGACTTGCTGTTGGCCACGGTACGTTTTCTTGCTTAATTTGCTAGTTAATTATGTCCGTAATTCTCTGTTGTCTTTATCAAATCACCCCTTTCGGAATATTTTTCTTTTATTATTTTTTCTCAATGCGCGAGCGGACAGAATTCTGCGAATCCTGCAATCTGATTGGCTCTGGGAGCGGGCGAAATTTCTCTATCTTGGCCGCCATCCCCGGGCGGAACCCGGGCGGAATCCTAGTTTGGGTGAGCTTGTGTGATGGGACGGCGCCAGGTGACTTAAAATGCCTGCATTGAAATGTTTTTAAAAGTAAACAGTGTTGCTTTACAAATTATTGTGAACAAAATCAGTCAACCGATCATTGCGGTATTGCCTCAGTGATATTTCTCTTTTGATAATAAGCATCGCAGGCCAGCCTTAAGCAATGATTCCCAGCCAGCATATCTTTTTAGAAAAAAAAAATGGGCCGTACTCGAGACCTCGGGTACAGTTTTTCCCAATACGGACCGACCATGGCCGGTGAATGACATATCTGTCGTGATTGTGGTTAATCAATCAAATAAACTAATTTTTCACGTTTCGCTATTACACGTCAGTATTCCGTTGAGGTAATTATTTTCCCATGTCGAGAATTTTTTGTCCATTGAGCAAATTAAGCAGATTCGCGAACAGGGCTTTTATTCGATTCGCGACTGGCAAAAGTGCCAAGTCCTCTTTCTCAAAGTAAAGCCAAGTTATTTTTACCACTGAAGAGAGTTGTTTGTCCGCAGTGTTTTGTTCAAGTCGTGCAACGTCACATAATCATTAAAACACGAAAATTCTCTTGCAAATGATTTAGCTTGATTAGTTAATACCTTTGAATATCCAGATGTTGCCACAATTTCTTTTTGGAAGGAAAAGGGGTTGTTTCTTTGATTCTTCGATTTTCGCTAACATGCGTGGGAAAAATTTGACCCAGCGAGCAGAAACTCCTAGACACCTCCTTACAGGCAATCATCTTCGTTTTATAACACTACTGATGATATGTTGCTGTACGTTGGCAAACGCTATGGTGAATAATGAAAGTCCAGAAAGACCACAGCCTCGAGAGGATATTGGCAACACCGAATCCTACGATGATGTTGGCGAAGCTAGTGAAAACCTCATGCCCTCACAGCAAAGAGAACGAAGATCAGCCAGCAATTATCGAGTTCTTCAGGAGCGTCTTCAAGCATTGGAGGAAAGGTAAATTTTCAAGCGATGCCTCAGTAATGTGAGTGTTAGTATCCTGGAAAGGACATGCGACACTTTGTTGTACTTCGTGGTGAACCATTCTTATCAACATACAAATTACAGAAATCTTTACCACACAAAATTCAGCAGCAGCGCGGTATTTTTAACACTATGGGTTATAGAATTTTCGCCTCGAAAATTCGTTTGAAAATAGAAGTTGCTTACCATTCAATCCAAGTTGATGCTGTAATGTTTTCTGCACAGGCACAACAAAAGCAAGACACTGATGGAGAAGAAATTTCAAGAAATGGAAACCAGATTTATTAAACGGTACGTTCAAGTTTAGTTTAGTTTAACTTCCGACACAGATTTTTTTAACGTTCTGGCTTAATAATCAAACTATTTTTCAAGGATTTGGATGTTTTTCTGAAATTCAAGTTCACAATGTACTGTACATGATTTTTCAATCATACAGTTTTGGATAACGCTCCTTTGATTTTTGAGTTGATTTAGTGCGATGGATGCTGCCAACTGCATGAGGGAATCAACAAGCCCCTCCCCCCCCCCCCCCCCCCCCCAAAAAAAAAAAAAAACAGACAACGCATTATTAAAATATGTAAATTCTGACTACTCTAGCAGAAGCTTTAATGTGAAAGTTTATTGAGGATGCGTCAGCCAGTCTTCAATGCAAACAAATCCTGACTACAGCATAGGACCATTCAAATAACACGTGAAGGTTTAAAATCTTATGAGAAGGAGTGCTACGCAAGATACGAAAAACCACCCTTAAGAAGTGGCCAAAAAATATGTCAGGGAAACGTATTTCTCATCTAATGTAGCAGCACCAGACCCTGAGGAAAGGGAACAACTAAACTGCATATACAATATAAACTTCGGCTTGAAGATCATTTTAAAAAATTAATAACCAAGGAGCCTCTCTATTGTTCCGTCAGAATATTACTTTCTGACTAATTCATTCCCAATCATTCAACCGTCAGAAATAACATTTATACATGATTTGTTGTTTGTGGTTTTCCTGCAGACTAGACGCTCTATTGAATGCACCACCTCGATCAAGTGACTCCTCTCTACTGTCCTACCTGCTTGGTCTGTATAATTATTATGTCTGCATGACAGTAAAACCATAAAAAGTCAAAAGAAAAATACTTACACGTAAAGACGTTAATTTAACATAACATAATATCAAATAAACATAACATAATACCACACAATTTAAACCATTTTAAACAAAATTATGATAAAGCATGCGAGCACTAAATATAACATACAGAGTATAGTCCTTTTTAATATAATATATATAGTTTTCTGCTAACTATAATGATTAAGTCAAACTACGGCTTTGAAATTCCCTAAACACAAAGACTCAACAAAGAAATAACTCAAAGGATAAGTTTGATGTCCGAGGTGGAACGCTGATATACATTGTACATAAAGAGTATTGTATATTAATATAACATAACAGTATAATAACATAATACAATACAACATGTCATATACAACTTCCTAAGGGAGGGTCTCATACAGCATAAAATTACGGGCACCTTAATTAGCCAATCAAAGTGTGCATATTGTCTAAGATATAATCAAGTGTACTATAGCATGTATTGCAGTATAGGAAATAGCATGCTTTCTAGGGGTATTTGGGATAAATACCACTAGCGATATTTCAAAATTCATCAAAAATATCATGAGCCGCCAAGCAGTGAGTGATATTTTGGGAATCTTGAACTTCCACGAGTGGTGTTTATCTCAAATACCCCGCAGAATTCATGCTATTTTTGTTTACAGTCTACAGGCTGAGAAGCTGTAATTTTTACAAGTATTTCAAATTTGGGGGAAATAATACTGGTCTTAGCCAAACACATTTCAGAAATTTCTCAACCTGTAGTATAATATGAGGAGCATATTAACAGGGTGTGATGTGAAGAAACAATAAGAATTCTTGAAAATTCGGTAAAAAGTAAGCATTCTGCTCTTTGTTTGGTTTTAAAAGGTTAATGTAAAGTTGTTTTAAATTCATTCGTTCTTTTCTTTTTCAAAACCCATTTAAAGTAACAAAAGTATTAGACACAGTTACGAAAAATTCTTCAACAGATGGCCCCAGCGTTTGTTTAAGCACACTGAAATGTTAGTTTTGGTTAAATTCTCATATAAATTCTGTGAAGACAGTTGCTACTAGTTGGCTTCCTCATAACAATTTCTGGGCTTTTTCTCATTTGGTTCACTTCAGTGCGGGATGGTCGATACAACGGTGTGGGACGAATAGGCCCCCCTGGACCACCAGGAAAAGCAGGACCACAAGGTATTGTAATAGAATTCGCAAAATCCCCAACGAGTACACATAATACCAAATGCCCTTTTAAGGATGGTGCCTACTATTGTTATTGCACATACGTTCTGCGCGTCTCGAGATACTCTGGTTTCCTATCGGTGATGCTAACTAATAAAGGGATATTTTTGCACGGTTTAAACTATCCGGAGAAAGTAGATCTTATAAATATTGCTAGAGCTAATCACCCTTACTTGCAGTCGAGGACTGAATTGCGAAGTGCGCGGCTCACGACATCGGGCTGAAAGCATACAAAGGCGCCTCTGGCTGCCGCTATACAGTACATGTTTGATGTCGGAGCACAGCACCACAGCTAGATGTCAATTAGCTGTGAGTCGATTTTGATGAGGAGGGAGGAAAACCGGAGTACCCGGAGAAAAACCCTCGAGTCAGGTTGAGATCGACTGAAACTCAGCCCACATGCTGGCCGAGGCCAGAAATGAACCCCGGTTCGCAGTGGTGGGAGGCCCGATAGATAACCACTAAGCCACCCTGACTCCCTTAGCAAGTACTCTTGGTATACAAAAAGAAAATTGGGGAGAACCATGCATTTTTTAGAGATAATTAAGCGTCAACTTGAGAAAGAACGCCATACACTGCTTTGTATTTTAAAGTTTTTTACAAATATTGTTCATGAATTATCTTGGAAAAATACGTGGTTACCCCCAATTTTCTTTATGGATTTAAATGGCACTTGTTAAGATCTACATTTCCTGCATAATCATAAACCGGGGCAAAAATACTTTGAATTAGTAGGCACCGTCCTCCTTGCCTGGCAAAGAGCTTGCAGGTGAGCCTTCAAAACTAGCCTGATTTTTTGAATAAACAAAGGAAAGGAACTCTTAACCAGTGTTCGCATGATAGCGGTTAAGTCAGGGGGCTAATTCAATGCTATTTCTCACAATATCCCATAAAAGGGGTATGGATGAAGCTTGAAGAAAAACTTGCTGTTGGTAAGAAAGTTAACATTCAATTGAAATTCAACATTTCTATCAGGTTTGAAAGGAGATAACGGATCAACAGGGCCACCAGGAAAATCTGGGGTGACATACGTGCGCTGGGGAAGAACCACATGTCCAAGCGGCGCTGATTTTGTTTACAAAGGTACAAGGAAAAAAAGGATCTCAAGTGGATTTGAGGGCCATAAAATAAGCTGGACAAGACAGGAATTAAAACTGATTTTTTTTAGAAAACTGAAGGAAGAGAAAGGAAGATTTGCAATCAAATATACTCAAATCTACCTTTCCTATCCTTTCACTCCCACATGACTCTCTCTCAATACAGCCAATTTTTGCGAAATGCCAAGTATTATTCGGAACCTCACTGTCAGTTTAGCGACTTCGACTACTTTAAGAGCTGTTTGTTTTGAACCAACAGTAGGCCACAACTTTCCACTTTTTTTAGGTGTACAAGTACTCAATGTATTACTTCACCTTTTCACATTATTTTAATTACAGTTTTTTTCATATGCCAAGGAACAATTCATTCAAATAAGATAGCAATATGCCCATAAGCTTAAAACGATTTTTGACATTCGTTTTTTGTTTATTTTCTATTTTAAACATTTGTATAAGGAATAATTGGAGGTGAACACTACACCCATTCTGGTGGAGGAGGAAACTACCTTTGTCTTCCAAACAATCCAAAGTACGACAAATACAAAGATGGGTCGCAGTACTCTGGGTATGTTTATGGCACAGAGTATGAAGTTAGCCAGTACAATGGTGATCCCTTTAAGAAAAGCCTTCACAACAATGATGCAGTCTGCGCTGTGTGCTTCGCAAAGTCGCGCTCCTCAAAGCTGATGATCCCTGCAAGGAATGTCTGCCCATCTGGCTGGACTGAAGAATATCATGGGTACCTGATGACACAATACTACAACCACAAAGGCTCCAAGGACTTCATCTGTGTTGATGGGGACCCAGAGTCCGTTGTTGGAAGCAGTGCAAACAAAAATGGTGCTTTGTTGTATCCTGTGCAAGGACAATGTGGTTCTTTACCCTGCAGTCCTTACGTTGCTGGTCGAGAGCTGACATGTGCTGTATGCACCAAGTGACCCAGTTATCAGTTATTAATGACCTAAAACCGTAGACAAGAGTGATTGAAAGAAATGTCACAAGTGTCAGGATACTAATAAATGCTACTTGAAAATGCATCCATGTTTTGTTGCTTTATTCATTCTTCTTCCCATGGCCCTTCATTCCATTGGCCATCCTCTTTTAAAGGTGTTCTAGTCGTTTAACTTGTGCTTGCTTTGTTCGAATTTTGAACTGTCTTCGGCAATAATTATTATCTTCATTTCTGCCAGAACTCCGGCTTTCCGCTCTCCTTAAAAAACCCATAATTTGACTTGATTTACGTTGATTGTTCATTTCAGTTTACGGTGTCCCCAATTTGTGCTCCAGCGCTAGAACGACTAGACACTTTAATAAAGTTCGTTTTTTTAAAGCAAACAGCTGCCTTTCGTTTGCTGTTTTACGTAAACACGACCCTCAGTCTCCCTAAAACGTCCCGAAATCTTGGAAAAAGATATGCACGTCTCTCGTCATCTTCCACATCATTTGGCTCCAGATATACAACTGATTTCTCCCGTCTAACGTTTCTCCTTACGTTAACGTAACTGATCAGTGAAGATAAGATTGATTAAACGGAAAAACCCCAAGCCTAACCGCAACCTCGTTCCCAGGGTTTTCAATTGGGGTCTTTCTCGTCATCGACGAAGAGACCCTGGGAACGAGGTTGACCCTGACGCTAATACTGTTGATGGCGTTCAGTCTTAATGTGACACTTCGTGATTTGTATAAGGAATTAAGCTAGCATCTTCTTTGTTGCTGATCTGGGGAAAATGGTTGATAATCCGCTGGATTACGCAAACCGTATAATTCATAATTTTAGCTTGTAGGAACTTCAATAGAATCCGAACTCTAACTCATAAACCACCAACTTCTAAGACGGCATCCAGTAGATTAGTCCACAAAACGTTGATTACCACAGATGAAGGTTAGCAGAAATATAAAATAACGGGTCAGCCAGAAAACTGATTAGCATTAATCCGTTGATAAAATGTCCCAGAAAGAAAGCGACCTTCACACGTGTTGTAATGTTACTAATCGCTAATGAAATGATGTCAACCAAGGAATCAATTGACAGGATGAAATGAATATCTGACTCAGTATTTCTTTAAGAAAACAGTTATTAATTCGGTCAGTATAAAATGCAGACTGCAGACTGGGTCTAAAATGAAGACCGCGGTACAAAATAGGCCTCGGCCCAGGCCTCAGTTTGCATTTTAGATCCAGTCTGCAGTCTGCATTTTATACTGACCGGTTATTAATTTTATTTATTAATTAATTAATTATTTATTTATTTTTTATTTATTTACCTCAAATAAACAAATTTTACAGGACAAGGTATTGTACACTCTTGTGGAAGGGCAAGATAAAGTTACCTAATAATACGCCCAGGCCAGTAATAAGTTTCTAAATTTGATTCCTACAAACTACAAATATATAGGTAAAATACACATGTAATTGTAATAAAGTGACAATATTGTGTTCATAGCTAGAAGTTTCAATAATGAGAAAAGTACTTCCCAACGCTAATTTCTGCTTTGCATTGTTGGACGAAACTTGAGGAAAGTCTCAACGATTTTTTTCCAGGATTGTGGAATCATGCCTTATGCCAATCCACATAACCACCCGTCTTTGCACTTTTTCTGTAAGAATGATCCAAAATTAACAAAAGGCGTCAGCGTCAAAGTGGATATAATGAAAAGTTGACACTATTTAAAACCAAGAGAAGAAAAATTATGGAGGAGAATGAAATGAAATGATTGAAGAAAAGGAGCGGAAAATAAGACAAAAGAGTGTTATAGCAAATATTTAATTTAAAAAAGCTTCCTTGCGATAAGGGGGTTCGTTTCTGGAATGTTCAGAGCCTTTTTAGGGCGTAAGTCAGGGAAATAAATCTCTTTGTATCTTCAACCCAGGACGGTGTCAAGGTATGACAATTTGCTATTACCGATATGTTGTTCTTTCGGGTCTCGTAAACTTGTTGAAAGACCAGATCTCTAAAATAAGCAGATACTATTTTCACAATTGGCTTTCCTGGCACGGGAAGTTATCGGGACTTTTGCGAAACGGGTCCCTCGTCTGTAAAGCATATACGAGTTATTGCTGTTAGGTCCAAGCACCGTACACTTGAACGTGATGTTACCAGATGCTTTCCCCACTGGTTAGTCCAGTAACAGTTGTTGGGTTAGGAATCATACAAAAAGGAAAGGAAAGGAACTTTATTTAAGTGTCTAGTCGTTCTAGCGCTGGAGCACTAATTGGGGACACTGTAAACTGAAATTAACAATTAACGCAAATCAAGTCAAATGTTGCAATTGGTTTTTGAGGAGAGCGGAAAACCGGAGTAACTGGAGAAAAACCTATCGGTGCAGAGTAGAAAACCAATATATGACGCCGATTCTGGGAATCGAACCCGGGCCACAATTGTGGGAGGCGAGTGCTCTCACCACTGCGCCATCCCTGAACACCCCTCGGTGTGGTGGTGGAGCAATGTCAACATGGATGACTCCATTACTTTGCAGGTCAGTATTGTCTGTGACGACAACATAGCTTTCACTAATCGATTTGTCCTAAACTAAATTAAATCGAGAGTGAAAAAATTGTTAACGAATTCCAATTGTTACTTTGGTTTGATAAACAAATGTAACTTAGGGTGCGTTCCTTTGGGATGATCCGAAAAATGATCACTTATCCAAGATCACTTGGATCAGGGTGCATCAGAGTGGATTCATCGGTTCCTTTGATGCACCGTGATCCAAGTGATCTTGGATCAGTGATCCTTTTTCCTATTTAGGACCGGGTCTTAAATGAGAAGTTCAAGGTATTCGTTTTTGTCTTGATCAAAAACAATAAACAAACTGCGGTGTTAAACATGTTACAACGCATTTTAACTTGACGTTTCGTATGACACAAAATAGAAGAAGTCAGAAGTGACGGTTGAACAAATTTGAAAAATTATATATGAGGGTGTAGAACTTTGAAAGAGACAAGTAACTAGATTAAGAACAATGCTCTAACAAATAAATGTCATAAGCAGTGAAAACTGGCTTGTTTAATTGGTTAATAAAGCCAGAGTTTCTCACTGTCAACGTTTTCGTTTAACGTTGGTTTAAGTCCGCGTATTAGTAAGGTTTCTTTTATTTTACAATGTAAATCAGATCTTCCATTTGCCAAGATATAGCAAGCCAAATGTAGCAATATTCAATTCGTCTAATTTTATATTCAGTTTTGTATTATATATTCAACTATTTGTCTAATATTCAACTTGTATTCAACATTCAACTCGCTTTTTAACATTCAACACGTTATTTAACATTTAACTATTCATTTAACATTCAACTATTCATTTAACATTCAATTCTTTATTGAACATTCAACTATTCATTGAACATTCAACTCTTCATTCAACTTTCAACTATTCATTCAACATTCAATTCTTCATTCAACATTCAACTATTCATTCAATTCAACTTTCTTGAGCCCTCACTATTTCTGGTCAGTGTTAACATCAGTGCTCATACTAACGTACCGAAAGACTTCTGGATAGCTTCCCGCGTTTTTAAGTCATCGAACTAGAATGGAGGAATATTTACGTATATTATCAAACTGCTTGAACCAGGCATGCCAAGTAGTACAGGAACTTGCTACAAATAGCGGTAGAAATGTTGTTGCTGGTACTACTTTTGACGAGGCTTCGACAAGCCAAATACAGCCATGACATCGGTGGGACAAGCTGTCACTAGAGCTCGAGCAATGATGCGCCAGTCTACCGCCAGAGGATTGTACTCACGTTTGAACAGTCGAGAACGTCTTCGAGCCTCTTCGTCCACTAACTCTACTCCCGTTAAGTCGAAGAAAGCGAAAGTTGAAACAAAGAAGGTATTTGAATTTGTGTTGGTGAGGGTGGATGATGAAGATGACGAAGAGGCTTACTCCGATATTGTTCACTCTGATAGTTGGATGTTGAGGGATGAAAGTACTGTATTAAGAGGCTTTATAACTCTTAGCTCAGAAGATGATGAACAGGCTATTAGAAAGGCATTGTCTGATGCTATACAGATGAAGTATCCAGCCGTGGCAAGTAAGGACCTAGTTTTTCTAAAGGCAAACAGGAGAAGACTAACACAACCAGTAAACTGTCACGAATACTCGTTCAAACAAGTAAAATCATTGGCTGGTCAAGGGGCAATTTACGTCAGACTGAAACACGGCTTTGGCTTTCTTCTAGACAATAAAGGTTCAAATGACATTAGCTTGACTGCATCTATAAACAGGTCAAGCACTGTCTCTGCCAGGTTACTTGAATTGCACTTTAAATATATTATACGCCTCGAAAACCCATCTATACAACCGTGAATGACGAGCTTCCAGCGTATTAACGAATGGTGCCCATCTAGGTGCCACAATGAATTGGGCCATGGTACCTGGTATACCCTTCGCGAAACAAGAATTCCCCATCTCAAGGCCCTATTTTGTGGGTCCAATCGAGCTAGACATTCCCTTACTCTTCTTCTTTGCACTCTCAACCCCAGGGATCTCAAATAACCCGTCATGTACACTTGTCCACTTGTTGCTCCATGTTCACGTAAATAATCTCGTACTAATTCGTCTAACTCGTCATCAGCCAGTTTACTAAACGACCTGAAATCTTCTAAACCATAATCTTTGATCCTCCTTGATATAGTCCAACGAGATACTCCCAACATCTCCGCAATTCTAGTGTAAGTAAAGCCCAAACCCAGGAGGTCTTCAAGGAGCTCTGCTGGGATGTCGAAAGCTGGTTTACCGGGCTCATCACTTTTTAGCCTGGCACAAACATTCTTTGCCACTGAGGTTGGAGACAAAGATGCTGTGGCTAAACATTGCTGCAGCGCGGATAAGACATCACTGAAAGCTGATGAGAGATTGTCAAAGGTTTCTTTGTCATAAGCGTTAATATTCGAACTGCTGTCTCGGAGTGTACGAAGCAAACTCACCGTTTGATCAACAACAACAATATGTTGCTCCACAATTTCGTTATCTACTTTTGACTGGGAAATCTGGTCAGTTCTCTGAAGGATCGAGGAAAGAAACCTTGGCAAGTCAGACTCCACATCGAATTCGAGCCTTGTGTCATCATCGTCATAGGCTGCCATTTCCGTAACCGGCATTGCCGCCATGGATGACGCCGCCATGTTTGTAACAAGCATTGCTACGCGTCACTGACCAGAAATAGTGAAAGTTAAAGAAAGTTGAATTGAATGAATAGTTGAATGTTGAATGAAGAATTGAATGTTGAATGAATAGTTGAATGTTGAATGAAGAATTGAATGTTGAATGAATAGTTGAATGTTGAATGAAGAATTGAATGTTGAATGAAGAATTGAATGTTGAATGAATAGTTGAATGTTGAATGAAGAATTGAATGTTGAATGAAGAATTGAATGTTGAATGAATAGTTGAATGTTGAATGAATAGTTGAATGTTGAATGAAGAGTTGAATGTTAAATGAATAGTTGAATGTTGAATAAAGAATTGAATGTTAAATGAATAGTTGAATGTTAAATAACGTGTTGAATGTTAAAAAGCGAGTTGAATGTTGAATACAAGTTGAATATTAGACAAATAGTTGAATATATAATACAAAACTGAATATAAAATTAGACGAATTGAATATTGCTACATTTGGTATGCAAAAAAACCAAGACTTCAAAATGGTCCAACTTGATGTTGTGACCGGTTTTGATGTAATAAACCAAAAACGAGTGCGAGTGTTTGACCGGGGTTTCCAGACACCGAGAAACAGCTGTTGAGTTTTAGAACGGTATGATCAGCAACAGCGGAAGTGTAAATGTTACCTGTGAGGACTCTGTAATGATCCGTTTTCCGGTCATGCAAACGACTTTTCGTTTTACCAATGTAAAGTCACTGCAATCCAAACAACAGGCTTTGTACACAATTTTGGATTACAATTTTGTACACAAGTTTGTTTATTGTTTTTGATCAAGTTAAAATGGCCGAAAAACAAGAGTATTCATTTTTGTTCAAACCATGGAAACATCAAAGGGCGTCTCATTTTCAACCGGGTTGCATTGCGAGCCTAAGTGTACTGAAAGCTAACACTTATAAATTGAATTATATTTTTTCTGAATCAAGTTCTTCCAAACATGCCTCAAATCATGACTCTTGCAAAATTCCCAACTAATCTTATCTTAGTTCACTAGTTTAACAGAAGATATAACAAGTATAGATAATTTAATTCTATTGTCTATTTTATTGTTAGTTTGTTAGCTGGACGAGAATGTGTAAATAAGTGACGGTACTTATTATTTTTTTATTGATCGTTTATTGCTTGCTAAGGCTTTTAATCTTATTCTTGAAATTTTGTAAGTGGTTGGTGTGTTGCGTAACCGGTTTTTACCGACCTAATAAAGATGATGATGAGGATATAGATATATTGACGGATAAATCAATTCAACCATCAATCAATTAATCAATCAATCAATAAATCAATAAATCAATCACTTCAATCAGTCAGTAAGTCAGCCGGTTGGTGAAAAATAAAACACGTGGCTCTGTCTCCAATGCAGAAATCTGTGTGTGATGAAACAAATATCCGCGCATGCATGGATGAGCTAAAGGAATTGGCCGACAATACTCCAGACAATTTCTATGGTGACGCTTTCATTCGGTTACGTCATTTTTTCACAAAGCACAACCCAGGACTTTTCACGGACGATGACCGAGAATTTAGGTCTCCAATCAAGAGCCTACGCCTTGGCAAACCTTTCAGTGAGCTTGGACAAGATCAGCATGAAAACGTGTGGAAGGTGAGAATTAACTATAAATGATACCAAAGACGTTAGCGTTTCGAGCAAATTTTCCATCACCATGTTTTGATGATATTCCGTAGTTCCTTGCGTAATTTAAAAAGTTT
>JALIRR010000148.1:72500-80000 GCA_023091755.1 Montipora sp. Colony 1 RG-2022
CTTTTTTTCACCGTTCGTGAAAGGAAACCCGACACTGAATAAACCATCAGTTAAATTCATCAGTCCTTCGAATTCTCACGACGATCTAGTAATTATTATAAAGAACAAAGCCTTGCAAACGTAAATTAAATAATTGAACATTTGACAGCTGAACTTAGAACCTAAATTCAAACTTCCACTCGGCAAAGCAAATGTGTCTGTCACAATAATAAAAACGAGGTATCTTCAGAGAACTCAGGTCTAGTTTTATCCCTTCCGAATACATACTGGGGCAGATCAAAACACAAGGCGATAAGACCAGTAAGTCTCGAGTTGAATTGAGTTTCTGTTGCACTAATGGCCTACATTTTAATTGGACCCTAGTATTTAAACTCGCCTATTGGGCCATTCCATTTATTAGATGCACCCCTCCCCCCAATTGAAGGTGTCTCTAAGAGTTTACCCCCTTAGGGTATGGAAGATCAAAGTGCTGACACATTCTCCCCCACAAAACCAACCCCCGCAAAAAAGGGGGAAAAAGGGAAACAATCAAAGAAACCGACTGGGTTATCCCTCAGAAATTACCCCTACTTACCCCCCCCCTCCCCTTCCCCCTGGATTTTCAAGCTCCTAAAAGGAGGGGGGTGCACATAGTAAATGGAATGGCTCATTTTCTCAATGATCTGCTCAATTATGAACGGTCATTGCTGTTACATTATGTAGCAAAATTTCTGCATTAATATTTATTGTAATGATTGAACGGTCTGGAGCAATCAACGACCAATTTGTTTAAAAATGTTTTATTATACCCCAGTTCATTAAAATAAGTGTTTTTCAGTGTTGCTGGGAAAAAAGATCTGTTCCTTTTTCCCAGCAAGACACAAAGGAAATTTCCCAGCCAGCGAGATAACACTGGTTGGTTTCCCAGTCAGCTGAGTAAAGATGCAGAACAGGCAACTAATTTAGCTACAGTACATCTCTCCAGATCTAACTGAAAAGTAAAAAAAAAAAAAAAAATCCCTTGATTTGCTTAATATGACAGTCATTATTAAATTTCATCCAAACAATTCTAGAATACTGAGATGGATGGATAACAATATCATATCATTATTATCGATAACAAAATTTATACAGGCCATATAGGTCTAGCAGTTAAAGTGCCCCTGTGACCAAAAAATGAATTCATATTTTTCTTTGGATTTCAAAACTATGTTAACAAAACACTAAGTGACCCACGTTTTAAGCCTTGATTTCAAAAAGACACCTCTCTATTTTAACTGTAATTTTCCTATTTAATGGTAAGCCATTACTAACATTATGTTCTTGAGAGAGCTGGATCGAGGAGAAAATGACGTCAAAGGCTCACTAGTTTAAGAATGCAATACATGTGTGCGCCGCAGAATTAATATGCAACACGGGGGTTTTGGGCTTTCAGACTTTTAAACTCACGCTTTGCATATATAATAAGCTGCGTTCACACGCTGAAATTTTAAGCTAGTGAGCATCTGACGTCACTTTTCCCTGGATCCAACCGTCTGAGGTCCAATCGGTCAGTTTTGAACGTGAGTAATGGCGGACCGTGAAATCCAAAACTTACACTCAAAGTAAACGGCCTTTTGATAAAAATCAAAGCTCAAAATTTTGCCAGTCAGGTGTTAAGCAAACACACTTTCAAAATCTGAAGGAAGTGGTTTTTTTGATCACAGGGGCACTTTAAATGGTTCCAAATGAATGGACTTTCACCATGCCACAAATTATTTTAATAAAATTTAAAATGTTACCATGGCTGAACAAACTGTTGAGCATCTTCCACCCAATGACATGGATGTGCGCCCATTCACATAAAGGGAGAATCTTAACAGACAACTGAATAGAGGGCCACATAGGAAACAAAGTTCTCAGTGCAGACAATGAATGGCCTAACTCAACCTGATGGAAGACAGAGTGTCTTAAGAATGAACAAACAATGAATGCCCATCGTCACATGTTAAGCCTACCTCACTTTTGTTTTGTACACAGAGTGTAAAGAAAGATAATTTGTGATTGTTGAAAAGGAGTAGTAAACAATTTGCCAAGTAAAAAAGAATCAGTGCTGTTAGTCACAATAACAATTTTCTTGTGACTGTATGTGTTGATCAGCAATTTATTGCTGACGCATACATGAACATTGTATGAACAATGGCAAGGGCGTAGCTAGGGGGTCCTGGGGTGCCCATGACCCCCCCCTTTGCAAGCCTTTTTTATGCAAACAACCTGCAATATTCAGGTTGCAAAAATGTGAGTACCCTCTGTTTGACACAGTGTGACCCCCCCTTTGAAAAATCCTGGCTACGCCAATGAATGGTATTAAATGTCTTAATTAAGAATCCAACCCAACACAAAACTACAAACTACTGATCATCAGATGCAGACTGACCAGTAAAGCCACAATCTGGCCAGAACCAACATTTTTTCTTAATCAGAGAAAAAAAAACTAGAGTAAAAACCTGCATATACGAACTTATATTTTAAAACACGTGTCTTGACAACCACAGAAAATTTGTAATAGGCAGATCTTCAAAATAAATACATCATTTTGGCAAGTTGACAAATGCTAATGTAGGAGGCTGTGCCACAGTGTCTTTGCTCAAAATGGTAAAAAAAATGCAGGAATTGCTCTCTAAAGTTATGGAACAGTTTTTAATAGCTTAAAATTAATAAAAGAACTGAGAAAGAAATTTCTTGAAACATTTTGGTATGTCAACGAAATGTGTCCAACTTTATAAATTTTTTTAGTTCAGCCTAACAAATTTTGAAAATTCATATTTTACCTATTTGCATCCAAGCCATCTTTTGCCATTCTCACATGCAAATGGCTTTCTTATCATTTGACAATGTCTAATTCTTCAAACTTAAGAGCTTAATTTTGGGGTTTCCTTGTTTTTGGCTGAAAAGTTTTATAGCTCACGGAATTCATACTAAAAGCGTGACACAGCTCTTACTTATTTTTTTTAGTTCATGTTTGTTATCTGCCTTCTGGTTACAAAAGCTGGTTTCTATGTTAACACAAAAACAGAGGCTTTGCTGGGGTCGTCGATAAAAATAAGTCGGCTTTTTAACGAAATAAATTACATTAAAATAAGTACAAATTTTTCTTGATTCTTACCTTACACCGCGGCTGCCCACACCACGTGAACGTAAAAAGCATTAAAACAACTCCAAAAAGAAGTCTTACCTTCGAAAACGAACGCATTCAGTACACCGCCGAAACTTCATCAAATTAAGCTGCAGAGGAACTTTACGAGGATAGCAAAACAACACGCCTGTGGGGCGTTACCGTGGGTTACATTAGCTGATGACTCTCACATGGATATCTGAAAATGTGTTTGCATGCTATCCACTGCAGAACAGGTGAAAAGGAGTGCTTATGGTCTACATGTAGACAGGAGTTGTTTTCAAAATTTAGAAGACTATCAACCTTAAAACTTTAATTCAAGGAATATCGTTGTTGAGTAAAACGTTTAATTGTCCGCAACTTCAAATGGTTGTTTAAGTAACGTCATTGAATGCAAAAACTGTACCTGGATACATTCGAACACCAACCCTTCAAATCACTAAAATTAGTCGTTGTCAGCCACAAGGATTACCACAAACCACACTTCAGGTTAAAATACTTTTATTATATATTATTATATTTTGGGAGCGTTTTTAATAAATCAATTATTCCACTCGCGCTTGTTGGATATGAGGTGATTATTCTTACCACATTTTGACGTCTTCTGTGATCTATTACTGAACAGACCCACGGCAACATGGAATCTATTTGTTTTATATAATAAAGAATTAAACTTTATTCGCATAAAAGGTGATGGTGACGTCAATCGTGCGTCTTTCCTCTAATAGATCATAGGCAAGAACCAATAAAAATCCGTGAATAACTTGGGTTATTATACAACATCTCATATCCAACGCGCGCTCATGGAATAATTGTTAAATAGATACACGTATTAACGGTCACTCAGTTTGTCCCGTCACCCTGTGATCCGACGCGAATACTATCGATATTTACTTTACATCATGTAATTACTGTGAAATGTCCACAATCCTTCTCTCTGTGCCAACATCCAATCACATTGTGTCAAATAACTAGCCGATAGAACCAACGAGACGTGTCAACAAAAAGATCTGAAATAAACACATGAATTTCGTTGCAAATACGAACCTTTTTCGTGGCTATAGAGTCAAAACTCAAACGAAAAGTTGTAAATGTGGCGAGCCAAAATTGCCGCGTTTGTAAATGTTGTTTCATTGGGAAGTACGGAACGGGCAAAAGTGGTTGCGCATCTTGTGAAAATCTGCACCGACAGTAGTCAAGGAGAAGTACTTGCGAAGAGGTACGAAATTTTCATCCATACCTGAGGATTGCATTAATTTGTCAAATCATCAAATTTATCGCAGCGCCGACAAATGTACACCGAAGTTTTTGAATACGAAAGCACAACCAGACTTAAAACAGGGGCACCCAACGACCAATTTGTTGTAAAATGTATTATTATACTCCAGTTAATGAAAATAAATGTTATTAAGGCATTTTCAGGTGTTTTTCAGTGTTGCTGGGAAAACATTATCTGTTCCTTTTTCCCAGCAAGACAAACAAGAAATTTCCCAGCCAGCTAGATAAAATTGGTTGGTTTCCCAGCCAGCTGATCAAATTTATTTCCCAGCCAAGAATTCCGCGCGCTTTCAAATCCCTCGATCCAAAACGACCGAACAAAAGCGACAAAACCGGGACAAAACAGGTTTTTTCCACAAGCGCAATCACTCTGACCAGCCGTCGTATGTTTGTGACTATTCTCTGGGAGAGGGAAGGGGTTCTTTTTTTTTTTTTTTTTTTTTTTTTTTTTTTTTTTTTTTTAGTCGTCCTCAGTCTTCAGAGTTTCTACAGCCAGCTCGGGTTGAAATGCTAGAAAAAGTCAGTAATTCCCAGGCAAAACCTCAGTCAATAACAAAATTTCCCAGCAAGCTCATCGAAACACCAGTATTTTTGCCAGTTAAAAGTTGCGAGAAACACAGTGTGGTAACCGTTGTATTTGTCGTTTGCAACTTTTATATTCTTGAAAATGCAAGTTTCTTGATCTTCAACTTGTGTGGTGGAGTCTTCCCTTAACACTAATTTGATAGAGCCATAGGAATCTCATAAGAGGCACTCTAATTTGTTCTTTTCTCCATACCTTGTGCTTTTTTTAATGCCAGTTAACGGAGAAACTTTTGCTTCAAGGTCCTTCAAGTGTAACAATTTGGTTGTTGTGGGACAGATGATAGTACTAAGAAATTCTGAATCTGGGATAAACCAGAACTGGAAAGGTGGCCTCTTGATCTACTTGTAGTTTCACATCATCATTCATCAGGATAGTATCATCTTTAATGGAAAAATTGCTTATCCTAACAGGGCTCTTTGTCGTTGCATAGGGTGTGAAATTCCAAGTTCTTCTTTGGAGGGAAACACTCCTTTTTTCTCATCTCATTCTCACTGGTTTGAATTTGCATGTCAAAGTGAGATTTTTCATTTCCTTCTTCGACTGGAGATACATTGTGATATAAGCTGATTTATTTAGAAACACAAGTGCTGTTGTCCTGAAATGCCAAATAAATACTAGTAAGAGTTGCAGCCAAAAGGAAAGAATTTGTAATTTCTGTAAACTTGGGATCTTTTGGTTACTGATAGAACATAACCGACAATTTTTGGATTAGATCTAACAATGGGGGAGTAATACAAGTGCTTACGTTGCAACCATGAAACGGCAAAGGGTACCTTATTTAAGCTTTTGTTTTTAAAGATCGAATACTTGCAAGAAACCTTGTCCCAGTTTTCAGAGACACTTCACTTCTGCGGGGATATTTGTTATAAACTGCTTGGTATGGAATTTGTTTTTTTGACAACTTTCTGTTACGTGTTCTACAGATGTATTTCTTATAGTCAAAAGACTTTTTCTCTGTGAAAAGATGCTGAATGCTATATTTACTTTTCTTGAATTCTATTAACTGTTTTTATGTAAAGAATTCTATTGCACACACTGTGCAAATGAAATACAAACTTTCTTTAACTTTATTTTGAAAACATGTGATACAGCAATCCAAGTCTTTGTCCTTACTTTTCATTTTTTCACGCGTTTTCCCTTTTTTTTTTTTTTGCTCTAGTCCTTTGTTCTGGTCTTTAAAAAATGTCAATGATGAGTCATCCATATAAGTTGACTTAAGGACTGCCTCCGATCGTTCTCCTTCACTTCAAACTGCGCCTCTATAGGGGGACTATTCTTCCCAAAGACGACCCGGCTAAACTCGAAAAAATCCGGCTCTCTGTGAGGGGCAAGGTCTCTCCACAACAGTCGGAAGCATGGACGATCCCTGTTTCTCAATCTCTATCTGAAGATACATTTCTTTTATATCACAAGCGACATTAACAGGGTTCCGGCGGTGAGCACAAGCCTGTACACATTCTCTGTAAGCGACTTCTCAATTTCCCACAATCTTTTGAGGCTACCGTCGATGCTGCAACAAGAATCAGCTTGCTTGCTTGCTTGCTTGCTTCACGCTGGTTCTCTTGTGAACAAGGTTTGGACATGAGACCTCGATCTTGAAGTTTCGTTGTAAGAGTAGTGTAGGTCAGTAGTAGTGTGGGTCAGTAGTGTAGGTCAGCGTTGTCGATACCAATCCCGAAGATCGATAAGTCCATCTTTTGCTGGTTTAGGAAAGCTACACTCAAAGTGAGGTGAGGTCAATTGTTCTGGTACTCTGTCCAATTCACCACTGTTACCACTGGGACCGCTAACGCTTTCAAAAATCTATTTCTTTCGTTCTTGTGGGCATGGCTCTCGTCGATCTGACATGTCTTGGACTGCTGCTTATTGTAGCTATCCACTGTTGCATCAATGCTGATTGGTATAGCCACAATTTCCGAAGGAAGTGTTGTACTTCTTTTTCAACCGTCTCAGATTCTTCAAAAACCGGCCTCGTTTTTTTCAGCTTCAATTCCAATTTCGACGTAAAATGAACACAGTTCATTTAAAATTTCTTGCGCATTCTGCAGCGCTGACCACAGGTACTCTATTGCATTTTCGATGTCCGGAATTTCAGCATTCTTTACGCAAAGTCTTTCCAATTCATGTCAGAGTTTCGTACCTTTGCTTTTTGCTGTGCGTTTTCCACTCTTTATATTTATGAATAAAACGTCCATTTTCTTCTTTCTATCCAGTTCACATGGTCTAGATTCATCTGCATTTCGCTCCGTAAGATCGATTTTGGAAGCCTTAATCTTACAACTCAAACTCAAACCACAAACAAAACCTCAAAACAAACTGCAGTAAAGATCTCTTATCCCGTCGTGGTCGCCAGAAAATGATCCCAAGGAAAACGGTAAGCGGCTTGGGAAACGTAAAACTCGATAACAAAACAGCAAATTGAATCACTTGAAAACAGCGATTAAAATATAGCCACAAAAGTATCACCAAAAAAAGTCAGACATCATTGTCCTTGCGACGTCCT
>JALIRR010000148.1:85000-112500 GCA_023091755.1 Montipora sp. Colony 1 RG-2022
TCGGGATACGCTCCCTGATACGCTCCCCGTTGAACAGATTTGCCTTATCTTTCCTCCAGCGATGGAACCATCGACTCGCTGATGCCGTATTCTCCGGCGATCTCGGAGTTATTTTCTACAGCTTCTGCTTCGGCGACTATTTTAAGTTTAAAGAGCGAGGTTGTAAGGTTTCCAGTCGAATAACTTTTTATAAAACGCTTCGCTTGTACGAAGACACGTTTCCTGTGAGGTCAACAATTGTTTAATAATATTCGTCACGTCACGATCACGTTGCTTGTTTGTTTCTTATCTTTTGTGTTCATTTGATTGCTTTGAGTATAATTTTTCAGTCAATGTCAATTTATATTTTAAATTACGAAAATTCCATAGTCAATAATACACATGAAGACCTAAAATGGGTCTCGGCTTATAGCCGAGTATTATGCATTTACAATTCGTGTCAATCAAGTTGATTTCACTTTAAACATTACACTAATAATGAAAGACAATGGTGACATTGTTAACTTTTCCCACTTTTTAAAATGATTGTTTAATTTGTTTCTTTTCCTGGCCATATGGAGTTCGATGTTATAAACAAGCCCTGTCCTGGCAATAAAACCCTGAAGAGAAGGTAAAGCATTCTGGCATTTCTGAGAGTAAATATAAAACTTACCCAAAAGCAAAATATGATTAAACAAGAAAAAATCATCTGCAATATCAAACTTACCAAAAATTACATGTTCTTCTTTAATGTTTTCAACAAAGATGTTATAATCACGTAGCCAGGACAAGACATGTTCCCAAAATTTAGATGATACTTTACAGGAAATGAGTAAATGCTCTAGGGATTCAACCTCTGTTTGGCAGAAAGCACAGGTAGGCGAATCAGCCATGCCGAAACGAAACAGTTTCTCGTTTGTGAAGGCAATACGGTTTAAAATTTTAAACTGAAATTCTCTAAGCTTAAATTCTAATGTCGTACGAAAAGCTAGCGAATACACCCCTTTCCAATCAATATCTATGTTCGGATACTTTGCAGCTAACCTTACTTTAGCAGTAGGCGTTGTTTTTTTTTCTCCAGGAAAAGTCGGTAGATTTGTTTTGAGGAAACATCAAAAATTGGAACCAAATTATTACTTATCAGAATAGCTGGTGAATCCGGAAGTGGATCGATTACCGGTGCAGTAGTTGCCCTTTTAATTGCCAAGCGCCAGCTGGCAGGCATAGAGTTAATAATACCCATAATGAAGAAATCTTGCTCAGGGTTAAGAACTTTTTCAGTTGAGAATAAGTCACAATTTTTTTAAAAACCTAGCTCTGCAACATCTGTGCGATACACACATTTCTTGTCAATGCAGAGAATCTTATTATTCCAAATGACTTCATTTGCAATTTCGGGTAGCGAGCTGGGCATTTTTCCGTTTACTTCTGACCATGCATCGAAACATTGCTTGTAGAAACTAGGTAGGTAAATGCTTAATTTAGAAGTATCAAAGTTACAATGCAATATGAGCTTCCCACCGACAGGGACAAGAAGCTCATTTAAAAACGCTTTCCACGGACTTTCATATTCCTCCAAATATTTTTTTAGGCATATTACTCGTCTTGTGCGAACCACAGAATCAATATCAAGCATATTTAAGCCACCCTTCTCAACTTCCGATGTCATCACATTTCGTTTTACTTAGTCTTTTCCATTCCAAATAAAATAGTAAAACAGAGAGTCAGCTTCTTTAACAAGGTCTTTAGAGATTGGCAACACCGACGCTCTAAACATAAGCTTGGGGATGGCAAAGGTTTTTATAATTTGTATTTTACCAAAGAGAGAAAGACCGCGCAATTTCCACAAATTGATCGTCTTCTTAATTGATTTCAAAGTATTCCTAAAATTCAATTCATCTCTTTGTTTAGCGTCATAGCCAAAATAAACGCCTAGAATTTTAATAGTGATACAAAGATTTGGCAAATCAGAATGGCCCTCCCAAAGTGTTCTACTATTTCCTAAAGCTAAGGCTTCGGTTTTTTTCATTATTTATTTTTAAGCCAGAACTCTCACCAAAAGTCTTCAGCGTAACAAATAGGTTTGTATAAGAACTGCTGTCTTTAAGAAAGCAGGTCATATCATCAGCGAAGAGGGAAAGCTTAACAGATTCGTCTCGTATCGTAATGCCGTTAATGCTATCATCTTCTCTTATCTTAATAGCTAAGGTCTCCAGAGCTATTATAAAAAGGTAGGGAGAGAGAGGATCTCCTTGTCTTACTCCCCTACTTAGCGCAAAAGGTCCTGTTGTGAAACCGTTATTAATTACACAGCTAGAGGCGTTGTTATATAAGACACGTATCCACTGAATGAAAGAAGGACCAAAATTAAATGCATGTAGTACTCTTAAAAGAAAATTAAAATTCAGAGAATCGAAAGCTTTTTCAAAATCTATAGCTACTAAAATCCCAGGAATATCTTTGTACTTAGCATAATCAATCACATCATCGATCGTTCTAACGGCATCAAAAATTGTCCTCCCCTTGACAAACGCATTTTGATTAAAATGAATTACTTCCGGAAGCACCTTTTCCAAGCGCTTTGCCAAAGTTTTAGACGCCAAAAATTTAGCATCAACATTTATAAGAGATATTGGACGCCAATTCATCACCAACCTTTTGTCCTTTCCTTTCTTTTCTTTTTCATTTAACATTACTGACAATATTATCATTCGAATTATGCGCAATTTAGCTTGGTAGATATCTTTTCCTATATTTCGGCGGAAAATAAAAAAATAATCAAAGCTTCCATGAGCGACAAAAGTAGTTGAGACACTGTACTGGAAAGACCACAATTACGAAACTGAAATCGATCTTTGAGTTTCCACTTGCATTTTCCCCTCACCATTCAATGTTGGCGAGGGAAAAAGTGTTTATCTTAAAAAAACAACATCGTGGGAGGGGAGGGGGTTACATGAATAGATTAAGGGGGGAGGGGGGAATTTATTCAACATTCCCAAAAAGGGGCTCGATTTGTGAATTTGCTGATACGGCAGGTATTGCATTGCTCACTTCTCCGTAAAAAAAAAAAGAAAAAACACGAGCCAGGAAGAAAGCCTCAAAAGAACATGTTCGTCGCAGAGCTGATTTTAGTCCCGAAATTTACATCGTGTGGCTTCCAAATTAAACCGAGCCGCAAGCAAAGCTCCGTCCAAAATACCAAGAAAGACGTATGTGAAGCTCAATTTCTGCCTACAGAACAGATGTTGCAGATCACACAAAAATGTGTTTAGATCAAAGCAAAATCTCATTTCGCAAATGGACTTATGCGATCTTCATGTTGGTAATAATTATGAAATAAGTCAGAAGGCAACATTTATCGCAAGCTATCAAATCCCTCGGAAAGTACTCATTTATAGCTCAAAACCTGTTCTCGATATATATCTCTTACATAATCAGAGTCCATTTTGCTTATATTAATGTACACCAAAAAAAAACCTCTAAATTTTAAAGAAAAAAGTGGAAACCTGTAAAAGATAGTCTATTCTTATCGTAAAACCAAGGTGTGTTTATGCATAAAGGCCTGTGCGGAAATCCTGTCAAATGCTGTTGTGTAGCAAGTCAATGACGAAGCAATCTCGAATCCTTTTGTATGAAGTTTGGTCGTGTCTTGTCTAGTTTTATTTATCGTTGTTTGGAGACAGTTGAGTTCTCGGTTTAAGATTATGCTTTTCTTCTCTCCCGTATTGTGTACGTATTAGCAACCCATCGGTCCTACGATTTACTGTAGTTAGATCATCAGAGACCATTGACAGATGATATTTCGAAGGTAGTAATTTCTCCCCAGTTCAGTACTTAAAAAAAGCCACGGTGGTTGTCCAATTGAAGTTAACACCACGACCTCCCACACTGGGAGCAGGCACGTATTGTCTTCCATCCGTTATAACAGCTGAAACATTTTTTCTTGAGGCGTCAATACTGCATGAAATATTGAAAAAGTTTGGGCGTTGAAGTCCAAAAGTTGTAGCTACCTCAAGGTGGCTTTTTCCGCGCTCAACGGTATTTATTGAAGGCCGGCACGGATTTTGAAGACAAAGCAAATATGGCAAGTATGGCGAAAACTTTTTTCTCCTTCTCGCGATGGTCTCAGAAATGCGGTGTAAATTCGCTTCCATAACGTAAACGTCATTGTGCCCAGCAAATGCTGCGTACGCATGCGCATTCGCTCAAAAATATAAGACCAACAGCTGTTGGGTGTTTTTCCAAATTTCTCGCAAAACCGTCATAAGATTTTTCAGAAATTTGGAATTAAAATAGTTCCGTCTACAAAGGAGTCGTCTATAGAAAAAAATCAGAAATTTAACTGACAAAAATTTGGGAACACTTAAAAACGTCCTTAGGCGATTTATGAAAAATCCGTCTGTTGTGATTCACTGCACTTATCAGTGACCAAGTTTGAGCTTCATGGCAAAAACTGCGTAAATATGGCAGAAATGGAAGCATAAGCCCTGAAAATTTGTGTTCAGCCATTTTAAACAAGTGGTTATGATTGTGTACACTCTTTTTTATGAGAACGTCTACTATTGGGGCTGACGCTGAAGGATATTTTCTTTTTGAAATTTGAGCCTGAAAACGTTCTTAATACGTTTGACCAAAAACTAAGTTGTCCTTCAGTGTATCAAATGCAATGAGAAAACCACATTGTCAATGTTAAAGAAACGTCGCTAACTGTAAGTGTTTGAGTTAATTAAAAATAAATTCAAAAAACAAATGAGCAACTGACTCTCAGGTTGGGAATGTTCTTAGTAGGTTATTAGAATTTTGCTTCAGCCTGAACGTTCTTATAAAAATAAGTGAATGTATATTAGATAACATATTATTAACTTCCAAGTATTCCATGGTAGGGGGAAATGCATCTTTATTATTACTGACTCTAAGCTAGATAATCACCGCAGTTGACAAGGCCTTCTTACTCGGCAGTTCAATATGTGAATAATATTTCATTTATTCAACAAACACAAAGGTATTTTCCTGCTCTGTATTTCTGGTGAGTGAGCAATGACGATTTTTGTTTTAATTAATGACTGCTTGTTTCAGATTCTTTTGGGCCAGCTGACTTTATCGACGATATTCGAGAACTCTACAAAACTCGAGAAGGATGGCTTGCGCCATTCCCGTGGTGCGAAGAGTTCCGATTCCATCTTGATAACATTTTCACCAGGCTTAAAATGGTTAACAGAAAAAAAGAACGCGGGACAAAAACTGGCTGTATTGTCAACACCTCAGAAATCTTCAAACCACACCAGGAATGTTTTCAACCCAGAAAGGTTTTGATTGAAGGGCAGCCAGGAATGGGAAAGACAACCTATTGTAACAAGGTTGCTTACGACTGGGCTAAGAACTGCAAAGCCGAAAATTCGTTTCCTGATTTCCAAGTGTTGCTATTGTTGAAATGTAGAAACATTGACTCTGACTTATGGGACGCTATTGATGACCAGCTTTTACCGAAAGATATGAAGAAAGAAGAAAGAGAGAAGTTCTTCACCTCCGTTCGGAACAATCAGTCAAAGGTTTTGCTAATACTTGACGGATTGGATGAGTTGCCAAACCATAAATTACCCGACTACAAAGAAATCATTCAAGGCAGAATACTTCCAAAATGTTACTTAGTGGTTACTGCACGACACGAAGCTGGAATAAAAGTACGAGAATGCTGCGACACCTTATTAGAGGTCGAAGGATTTACCGAAAACGACGCGGAAGATTTCATCCGGAGATATTTCAAAACCGAAGAGCATTTTGCGAAAAAGCTCTTGGACAAGCTGCACACAGACACAAGCCTTAAGGAACTAACTGCAAATCCATTAAATACAGCACTTCTTTGCCTCCTTTGTGAAGACTTCCAAGGAGTTTTGCCAAAAGCTAGAACTCTTCTTTTCCTCGAAATAGTGTAATGTGTGCTGAGAAGGTATAGGAGGAAGAAAGAACTACCAGAAACGGACCAAGACCTAACTCAATTATACCACGCTGAATTAAAGCACCTAGGTGGTATTGCGTTGAATGGCTTGCTCAACGATGAGATGTATTTCGAGCAGGGCGCATTCCAAAATTGTACCAGCAATTTAACACCTGAATTCGGATTTCTGTCAGTTCAGCCTGGACGCAGCAAACGAAGACCAAGTCTATGGTACGGGTTTCTTCACAAGAGCTTTCAGGAGTTCTTCGCTTCATTTTATCTTTGTTGCCAGCTTGTCGATGAAGAAATTAGTCCTGAAATTAGCTGCTGACACTAGATATTTTAATGAGTTTGAAGAGGTACTTATTTTTACTTGTGGTTTACTGGCTCGACGCTGCGAGGCAAAAGCCCTGGCACTTATGGGAAGTATAACAAGTCAAATTAACCATTTGCATTTAGTTAACCCAGGAAAAAGCGATTACTTTTTCTGGGTTGCTTTTGATTGTATCAATGAATGTGAGAAAACTCAGGATACCTTCGCCAAAGAATTGGCGCACTCTCTTGGTTCGCTTCTTCAAATTCATCGTCTTTGTTGCCCTCAGCGGATATGTGACAGTGGCGCTGCAGTATTGGCTGACACATTGGAAACAAATTCAACGCTAACCCATTTATATTTAGTGAAAAGTGCGATTGGTGAGTCGGGTGCTGTTGCACTAGCTAAAGCAATGGAAAAAAATTCAACGCTGACAGAGCTGGATTTGTCTTTCAATGAAATCGGTGACTCAGGTGGTGCTGCACTTGCTAAAGCAATGGAACAAAATTCAACGCTGACCCACTTGGCTTTGTTGAACAATAAAATAGGTGTCCCAGGTGCTACTTCACTGGCTCAAGCAGTGGAAAAAAATTCAACGCTGACAAAGTTGTATTTGTCGAACAATAAAATCGGTGACTCGGGTGCCGCTGCACTGGCTGAAGCAGTGGAAAGAAATTCAACATTGACAGAGTTAGTTTTGTCTTACAACACAATCAGTGACTCGGGTGCTGTTGCAGTGGCTAAAGCAATGGAAACAAATTCCACTCTGAAGAAGGTGGTTCTATCCAACAATAAAATCAGTGTCCCGGGTGCTGCTGCACTGGCTAAAGCAGTGGAAACTAATTCAACATTGACCAAGTTGGATTTGTCTTTCAATGGAATCGGTGACTCAGGTGCTGCTGCACTGGCTAAGGCAATGGAAAGAAACTCAACACTGAAACAGTTGGTTTTGTCGAACAATAAAATCGGTGTCCCTGGTGCTACTTCAATAGCTAAAGCAGTGGAACTGAACTCAACGCTGATAAATTTGTCTTTGTCTAACAATGAAATCGGTGACTCAGGAGCTACTGCACTGGCCAAAGCAGTGAAAATGAATTCAACGCTGGCAGAGTTGGTTTTGTCTCATAATAAAATCAGTGACTCTGGTGCTGCTGCACTAGCGAAAGCAACGGAAATAAACTCAACGCTAAGAAAGTTGTATTTGTCTTACAATGCAATCGGTGACTCGGGTGCTGCTGCACTGGCTAAAACAGTGAAAGTAAATTCAACGCTGACAAAGTTGGATTTGTCTTACAACAAAATCAGTGATTCAGGTGCTGCAGCCCTGACTAAGGCAGGGGAAAAAAACTCCATACTGACACAGTGTTCTCGTGCAGTTTTAAGAATTGTATACTAATCGTATAAACCGGTTTCGAAACGTTTTCAAACTATTGTAGCAAGTTTTACATTGAAGTAAATCGTTGGCCTTTTTTTTTTTTTTTGCAAATAGGAAGCGATTTTGAGAACCTAAGGCCAGAGCCCTAAGGAAGCCCATCAAGAGTTTTGTTGCAATGCATAACGATTCCCGGGAATTCTTTGAGCGAGAATCATGGGCCTTATTCACGCGGCGGCCATATTGGCCATAGACGATAGATTTCGTACCCCGAGCCTCGAGTTGAAATGTTTGGGAACGAGCTTCGGTGAGGACTCAAAATGGCCGCCGTGTGATTAAGGTCCATTCTTTTTTTACGCGAAACACAATTTTTTTAAAAAGCTGTTGAAAAGGGCATTTCTCAACATTCCAAAAATGTAGTTTTCTGAGAACCAAAATTGTTGAGTCTGCTGCTTGCAGTAAATTGGAGAACCCGTCGCATTTTTTTAAATAGACCATTTTACAGTTCTAGCTAAGTTACCTGGCCTACGAATGGAAGCGAGGCTGCCGGTGACCCTGTTTTGATACAAACCTCCGTGCTTTTGTAATGTTAATACGGACTAATTAGAATTACAACAACACAATTTGCATGATAAAAGCAGTGGGGGCTGTATCAATGCAAGGTCACCGGCAGCCTCGCAGCCATTCATAGGCTAGGTCGCAGAGCAAACAACTGTAAAATGGCGTATTGATCATGACAGTGATAAATGAGATACAGTACATACACCATTGCGAAGAGTTGTCGTTAAACGTATGTAAATATTAACGACGGCAATAATTTGATTGAAAAGAGATATTACTTTAGTCATTATAGAATAAACCAAACCTCGTTCCCAGGGTCTCTCTTCTCTGTCTCCGTCGTTGAGAAAAAGAAAGAAAATATTTTTCTCAACGACAATGGAGGCAGAGAAGAGATACCCTGGGAACGAGGTTAAAATAAACCTTGTGTCGTTCAATTTGTTGGCTTTGACGATGTATTTGAGGTTCAAAGAAAAAGAAAACACTTCACGCGTTTTTGTATTGAAGCAGTCTTAAGTGAATACGAGGTGAGGCTCGCAGGTTTTTCCACAGGCAACAGTGAATTCAAACTGAAAACGTTTAGGCAAGGTTTATAACACTGTGGGTCCTTTCAGTAGGGTAACGTTTTGATGTTTGACTAATGCTATTGTCAGGTCTTTTGTTCAGGGTGTCTCGAGTCAAACTGTTGCCATGGCAACTGAACAACACTGATCAAATGTCCCTCTCAAATCAGGTTTTTTAAACTATCTTCAAAACTAAATCGGTGGTGACCTGAATGTTTTCAAATATCGAAAAGCCGCAGGTGCCTAATACACAGTATGAGAAAAAAATTATCAAGCCGTTCGATGATGAAAAAAAAAGTTCTACTTGGCTAGTGTTTCTAGATGGAAGATGAAGTGCTGCGAGGAGAAGGCTCAAAATCGGCTTGAGAAATACCGGAAGCTCACGGTGTAAAAATGAAACAAACACGTGTAGGGTTACTTTAGCGCAAGAGGGAGTGAATTTTTTTTGGGAAAACAAAATGACAAAAACAAAAGAAAAATGAAAGCTTGTTTTCATTGTTCGCTATCGAGTGATGTGAACGCACTAATGTACGGAAAAGCAGACCGTGGAACCTCGAGAAATGACTGCCTTTTTTGAAACCTCGTGATAAAAACGATGAGATTTACATTAATATTTGTTAAACATTGAGTTACCTGCCGATTATCGCGTTCCAGGTACCATTTCTAGCTGTGATCTGCGTATTTGCACCATCTGATTCAAGTTAGTCGATTAACTGATGAATTGCGTGACAAGTAACATTAACAATGAACATCTGCTCAATTCCCTGCTTCCGATAATTTGTTGTTGTTGTTATTACGAAGGTATTCCGACGAAAGACTTACTACGAACGATAGAAGGAACGTATCGTTTCTTCAGCTAAATGCTTTTCCCTCTGTGGAAAAGTTGATATTTTGAAAATTTCACTTTATTTTATTCTTCTCGGCGGTAAATAAATGTTGCCTACATGCTCACGATTCAAGTGTATTTATGTGCAAGGCCTAGGCCAAGATCAGGGAAATCACCCCACCACAAACGTACCACGCACCAAATTCTCCCTGTAATCAAAAGCGATAGATCAAACAAATGGTAGTTATAGCTGGCAATCAGTTGTCCTGAAGTCAAACTGACGACGTAAATCCAAAGAAAATAATACAAACGTAAAAGGCAAATGAGGCGATAACCGGCCGAGGCCAATCTCACCAATAAATTCGAAATACCCTTAAAGAGACTCAAGTAATGATACGCAGAGATTAGGAAAACTAGAAATATACAAGACTACCCTTTCCCACTGCCTTAAGAACTGCGGAAAGAAACTAAAACAGGCGCTAAAACGAAAACTATAAAACCAAAATGACAACTGACAGGCAGGAAATAGCATCACGTGTCCTGCATGTTGCGAAAAGAATTAAAAATCCTCAAATCAAGCGGGATCGTTCCCGTCTTTTGACTTCGTAGTTGGTAGAGTGTGACTTGTCACGCAATCCACTAGTTAATCGGCTAAGTTGATTTAACAGCTAGAATTGGCACCTGGAACGCGTTAAACGGCGGGGAAAGTCGATGTTTAACAAATATTAATGTAAATGTCACCGTTTTTATCATGGCGTTTCGATATAAACAGTCATTTCTCAAGTTTTCGCAGGTTCCGCGGTCGGCAGTTTTGGAGATTTAATAGTCTTGCCCGAAGCAGTCGACCCTGGGTTTTGAAACAGCCGGGTTACCTGGTCAGAAGAGATGACCCGCAGGTCAGATGTAAAACCCTAAGGTGTACAGTGGGCACGTTTTCCTTGACAAGTGGACTTGTCAAGGAAAACTTGCCAGTGTAAATGAGGCTTTAGTCAACCTGATTCGTTGAGTCATTTGGTTTGCGGTTCATTCTCTGTCTCTCCTTTGGCATGGTTTTCAGTCAAGAACGCTTTGAAAAAAGATTGAGCAACTCCTTTCGTTATAATATAGCAAAGCAGTAGGAATTACACTCACCAAATACATGCAACGTCCACCATCTTGTACTTCCATTCACTCAACGGAGCACACAGCGCGTCGCTGACGAAGGACTGAAAAGCACGTGTTCGAGCCAGCTTTGAAATGGTCAGCTGTGACGTTGAAAAGCGCTAAGGCGAGGCAGAGTGAAAGCGAGGCAAAATTTTCTACCGATAAGAGGTCGAGTGCAGGACTGCCGCTCGCAAAAAATAGCTGTATATTTTTCTTTAAGATTTCGAGAAAACGAATCTTACTCATGTTAAAAATCAGAGCAGGTCACTGTGCTGTTTGGAGATATTGCTCCAACACTTCTAACACAACTTATTTGCGTTTTTCACTATTTTAGGTCACATTTTTTTTTTGATTCATGAGCTTTCGGACTGCGTGTGTGGCTTAAAGAAGGCTCGAAAGGGTTTTTCAGCTGAGCGCGCGCGCGCTAGCCACACACGAAGTTCCAAAAGCTGCTCGTGTCGGCTCACGATTCAAAGTGGGTCACCAGAAATAAACAAATATCGGTAATTGCGCTCACCTTTCTTCTAATTCCTATACATATGGAATGTAAATAGACATCTCCTATTCACGATAACTACGAAAATTGTACAAACACAGTTTAATGGTCTTTAATGGTCACTTAAATCCGTTTGTGTTGGCCTGTAGCTTCACTTGCGCGTGCCCTCGAACTAGCAAGTGACGCATGCGTAAATGCCGATCTTCTAACCCCCTCGTTTTTCCTGATTTTTCCTCGCTATGTCTACTTCCGGACGGTGAATTTTTTTTTCATTTTTTGCATGTTAGCTTAGATTAATTTAAAAAGTTTGTCTGTGAAAAAGAAATTAGCGACACATTTCAAAAAAACTTATTTTTCTGAATAAATATTTTAGAGATTATTTCTAACATTATCTGGTAACGCTGAATGGGAAGATTTCAAAAAACACAATACATCTTGATTTTAAGGCTCAAAGAAATGCCTAATATCATTGCCGTGGTAACATTATTTTGGAGGAAAATCTATGATGGGTACTTAATGCCCTGGCCAAATTTTGTCTTGATATAATTACGCTAACTGTATCTAAAACAGAGTATGTTTACTTGTTCGAAAAAGGAGAAACTATTTCGGGCCTCCTTAAGATGATTCCCCAGAAATAGAACTTCTCATAGATTTCCGATAAAACTTGGCACACGGTAGTATTCATCAGCGTCGTACCATGGGAACGAGCCCGGTGACCCTCTTTCTATTACATTTTTATCATCTCCTTGACGTGTTTGACGTAAGCCACTTTGATAAATGCCGCGCACCCCCAATGTTGGACAAATTTAGCTCGATTTTATAAATGCAATCCCTGATAGAACGCAGAGGATGGTGTCATTCTACGGTTAATTCACGTACGCAAATGAAACATGTATTTGAATGCCTTGCACTACTCTGCACCAAGAGGTTTTTCTCCGGGTACTCCGGTTTTCCCCTCTCCTCAAAAACCAACATTTCACTTGATTTGCATTGATTTGTTAATTTCAATTTACAGTGTCCCCAATTAGTGCTCCGGCGCTGGAAGATTAGACACTCAAATAAAGTTCCTTTCCTTTCCTTTCCTTTCCCCTCGGACAACGTTGAGGGATATCTCGGTTCTTTCCGCTTCCTTATAAACCGCATTGTTTTGAGTGGTGAATGGGGGGTAATGCGAAGTCTCAACGAATTTTGTGCGGGATTGTATCTACCCGTGTAGAAATCACACGAAATCCATCTATATGAACATCGATCAGCCCTACTCGTGGAAACACAAGGAAAGAGAAAAATTTCTGACTTTGGTGAGAATTTAGCCTGCAAACGCAGACGTATTTCAAGCCGTCGTTTCTCTCACAGACCGTCAGAAATTCGTATGCGTTCACAGGCTAGTGAGAATTGACCCCACAAAAAGTAGGCAAGGACTTTGATGTCATTTCTGGGCAACGATCGTGAATCAGCTCCCATTTCAGCATTGCCAAGCTTTAATAATCTCGCCCTTTAAGACTGTCTAGCTTACTACAGCCCCCGTGTGAGGTAAAAGGCAAGTCCAAGTGTGCAATTTTTCTTTCGTAATTATCACAAAGTAGCCTGTCTTCACATAGCAGGTGATGGCATAAAAAGAAAATTAGTGGAGTGAGTTTTTTTTTTTTTTTTGGGGGGGGGGGGGGAAGGGGGTAGATTAACATAGAAAAAAATCTCACATGCCACCCCAGTAACCTACACTCTCTTTCACCAGTGAAGTACTTGGGCATCAATAATTATTTAAATGCTGAGATGGGAGGGCGAATTCTGCCAAAAACTTTCGGGTGGACCTTTCCTGCCCTCTTTTGAATACCTGCCAGGCAGACAAACACCCTAATGAGCAGAGAGCCTGCAAGAGGCCATATCTGCACTTACTTGATCTCTCGACAACAAAACCCAAAGTCATGTCTGGAAGAGGGAACAAACAAAAACAATGTAGGGCTCGAGAAAACCCCTGTCCCGTCATCCCGGACAAGTAGATTTCTGACCACTTGCTCCCCGGGCAAGCTCATTCACGTAAAGAAAAACGACAGCTATCAAGATTCTAAACACTAAAAAGATGTAAAAAATGCTTCAGGCAAGTGGGTCATGAAGTTTGCTTGTCTGATGGACAAGTTGGAACTTTAACTTTTCTGCAGCCCTGCAATGGCGAAAAATATTTCACAAACTAATACCGACAGTGATGGATGGTATCGCATTTAGGAATTGAGCATAATTCTTGTACTGGCAACAAGGAGGAAGGAACTTAAACACGAAGAGTGTTGGCATTAACTTTTTGATTCCACAGGGGTTCCCCATTCCGTGAATAATATCATCTGCATTGAGACAGTAAAATCTGCAAGTGGCAGTATTAGAAGAAACTGGAACATCATCTGCTGACTTATTGGCATGCATTTCAAACTTCAATTTCAGTCAAAATTAAACCACAGTACATGATAACAGCGCTGTGCTGAGGCCAATTTGGTGACCCTAAGTAAGTTTAAAATTAATTTCGAGGGAGGGGGGGGGGGGGCACAATATAAGCTGACCTTGTGTTTGCCAAATACTTTGTCCCACGGACTTTCCTACAACTGCAAAAACAACAGGCATGCGATTCAAGTTTGGAAACACTAGTGCCATTGATAGGCTTCCCTTAACCTATTTTGGATTATGGTAAGTTCCCAGGAATTCCTATGTAGTCCCAATCCTTTGTAGGGGATAATGGCTACTTTGACAAATCACTTCAAATTATAATTCTTGCCATTTGACCCCACAAAGGACTGGAACTACCCAGGAATCCCAAGGGACTTACAATTAGCAAAATAGGCTATTAATGAATTTACATTGCTCTTGAATTTACATTGCAAGTTTTCCAATTGGATACTCTTGCTGCACAGTGTGCATGTACATTCCGTCAACTGTTTCACAACTGCTGTAACCCAATTCTTGATCCATCCTCTCTTAACTTGATTCCCCTTCAAATTTCAATACCCATAACAGTCTGAATTCACACCAGCAGATGTCCACGCCTTCTGTTCATGGAAATATTGAGAAATCCAACTCAGACACGTGAACAAACTCATTCCCTTGAGCATCCCCTACAGATGCAGCATCCTCCTCTGAGTCACTTGAGTCTGAATAACTTTCATCCACCAGCCTACCCCTCTTAGGTTCACTTTTGTCCTCTTGGATTTTTCTGGTTTCACTTTGTCGCACCCAACACCCTGCATCAAAATAACCCTATGGTGAAAAAGTGAACAAAACTAATCAAATAAGTCTCTGCAGCAAAATAAAACAAGAAAACTGTAGCAGGCCAAATGAACAATATTCGAGCAAAGTGCATGCTATCATTGTCATGGTGTTCCTATAAATGTTCTCTTTCAAGAGACAAATCAGGGAAATGGAAAAATAAAGAATCTATCTCAACCCTTTTACCCCTAAATCAGCCCCCACTGATTAGCTACTATCAAAAATACATGTACCATAATACTCTTTGTTTGTCCCTCCAAAATTTTGCATAAGCATTGTTTCCAGTTTCTCTTGGGACCATTGTAGGTCCCAAAATAAAAAATAAACAATGCTTATGCAAAATTTTGAAAGAACAGACAAAGAGTATTATGGTATTTTTGATAGTGTCTAATAAGTAAATCGTCTGGCATTGGACAAAGCAAAATCTGTGAGTGTCACTTTTAGGAGTGAAATGGCAAAAATAGAACATTTTTTACAATGATTGTTCTTTGAGTAGACCTAGATGTTATTAACTCCTTCACTCCTGAACTGGGTTCCATTGATGAGTGCAAAAATTTTCGTGTGGTATATAAGACAGAGTAAGATAATGTATGTGTCACTCGTAAAAGGCAAAGGGTTTGGGGGGGGGGGGGGGGTGTTAGCATTTACTGGGTCAAATTCTTTGTTGGCATAGGTAGACAATTTCCTCCCTTCAACCAAAAAACTTACTGCTTTTGACCATTGCAACATCAAGCTGGTCTCATAAGGGCCATAGACCTGAAAATGAGGGAGATATAAATTATCACTAAATTTCACCTGTCATCAAGTACATTTAAGTGACTCACATGGTAATACAAAAAACAAAAAACTTGAATCACTCCCTATTAGCAATTGCCCCACTACATGGAATATTGCATTGTTAATGTTAACTGCTATCACAGTGACACTCATAACAAAACAACCAGTACACGTACAGTACATCCACACTTCATATTAAAGTGTGTGACCTAATTCCCACTAATTGCAAATCCTTAAATTCATTTTTCCCTCCCTGTCAATTGACCATATGATTACATGTACAGTATAACAATACCACAGGGAAACTGGATGGGCTTTTTGCAGCAACAGTTTTAAATCTTGCTTTCCACTTCCTCTGAACCATTTTGAAAGGTGTGACGCAACTCGGGACTCTTCCCTTCCCTCTTTCCTCCTTTGCATCACAAGGAAACAAAGGAGTGAGAGCATGGAAATGAGTCATATGTATTATCCTTACCAGTAAACATATAGTTCCTGATTTTTTCCCTTACCAGGAAATAATTTCATAAAAATTATTTTTTGCAAAGTGCTGGTTTTTTTTTTTATAATTACATGGCAGTTTTATAATCCATAAAAAAAAAGATCCAAATTCTCAATTTCTGTGATGAAAACAAAACTTTACTCCTCAATATCTTGAACTGGAGGTGCCTTACAATTTCCTTTACTTGTTGCTCCCATTATCTTATCATTTAACCATACAAGGTCTTAAGACCATGAGTAAAGTTCAAAGATAATGGAGTGTCCCTGTTTGACTGGTTCACAAAGAGCGAATAATGACTATATAGCTTGCTCTAATCTCATTTTGATGCACTGTTTTTGGATTCTTAAAACGAAGCAGTGATAACAAACCTAGCAAGGCAAGAGTTTATATCCAAGGCAAACAAAAATAACAAACAAACAAAAATTAACTGTCATTAAGAGTGATGTCATCCTTACATTCCACTGTTGATGATACAGGGAGTATTATTTTCAACAATGTTCTGACATGAGCCTACCTGACATAACACTATCTAGAATAAGATTTTCTTTAAATTATTTTATTGTAATAAGGTGGTTTGCATATCAACAATGTACATGAATATCCTCAGTACTATGTTACTGCACCAAAAATAAATTATATTCATTAGCTCCTTTTGATTCTTTACCACCATTGACACATTTTAAAGTTCAGAGTTGTGATGTGACCCAAGAGATTGGTCGCAAATTAAAACCATGCATCTAATACACTTGCAGGCATTTTGCTTAGCCCAAAGAAAATCAGATGTAATTTCATGCCTCCGATATCACACCAATTTAAAAATAGGATGAATGGCGCATCTTAAAAGTCACCATGTAAACAAAATCTGACAAAATGAAAAAGTTCATGTAACTTTAGGGGCAGTGCTCAATGTGAATGAATGCAAATAAGATTTCTTATTCATGCAAGCTGTTACAAGCTGACTACAAGTATATCATGCATGACAGAAATAAACATTAATTTTGAACAATGCATTTCACTTCGGAGCTTCAGACATTATTTTGATTGAAATCTTGTACATGTATGTAGGTCTTTTTTCTCCCTAAAATCTAGCTGAAAGTGCACACACCTAAGATACAATCAAATAGACTGTTTCTCCTTTTTGAAAGCTGCATTGACTAATAATATAAAACAGAAAATTTCATGCACAATAGACCATTTTCAAATTCTCACGGCTGGAGTGGATCTAGCATGGAATGGAGGCTAATGTGGGCAAATCTTTTCACATGCAAATTAATTTGCCCGCATTAGCCTCCATTTCATGCTAGATCCAGTCCAACCATTAGAATACGAAACTGGCCTATTATTATTGTATCTCTGCATAAAATTTTCTGTTTTCCATGTAATATATCAAAAATGAACAGTGTTCTTTTTTACACTGTTAACAGGATTCATTGACTTTAAACTCCTTCAATACCTCTGCTTCAGAATCTTCAGTCCATTTATACTCCCAATACAGTGTTGGACCATTTTCATCAACACCTTTTCTCTTCTTAGCTTCCTCTGTTTTCTGAAAAGACAGTCATTAGGAAACCAATGTAACAAAATTATTCCAATTATTAAAAAAGTGTCTATAAATCCCCTCTAAGAAGAGAAGAAATTTTTTTAAAAAAGTGCAAAAAGACACACATACAATGCACATGTGTATCCTGGTGCCCCTCAGCCATAAAGGACAGCACCCTCATCTTGCAGGGGACTAATACATCACCATCATAATCATCATCATTATTGTTGTTGTTGTTGTCACTATTATTATTATTATTATTATTATTATTATTATTATCAATTACATGTACCGGTATCAGACAGTTATTTTGGAAATGTTTCTATTGCATTCAACTTGAATGTTTACCTGCCGGCGCTCCGCTGCTCTCACTGTTACATTCCGATCATCTATTTTCTAGTAAAAAGAAAAAGAAATTGACTACTAACAGGTCTTCACAACATAGTAATTTACCTAAGCTAGTAGACAACCTTACATAGTCAAATCTATTTTCATTCACATTGTTGATGGTCATGATCAATGGTATTATGTAACTACCGGTATGTAGCCTCATGCAGATGTCCTCTTTTGGACCAAGAATTCAGACATAAATACTTGTTATATAACTGAGTTTTTTCCCCCAACAGCGCACCAGCAGCGCGCACTCTCACTGGTTACTTCAAGGTCACATGACATCTAACAATAAAACTGTTTCCCGCCAAAGGTCTCTGAGCAGGCAACAGTGCAAAATCTATGACATCAGAGGGTAACAGTGTACTGTTACCCGCGAATGTTGACTGACAACTGCTGTTGTTTTTGCCATTGCACGTCTTTCTTTTTGTGCTATATCATAAATCGCTTAATGACTGGTCCCTCGGGAAACAGTTCCTTTTGTTGAGATTCTTGGGAAACAAAATGAACTGTTTCCCTCGGGACCAGTCATTACGTGTTTAATGTAAGATTTCAAAGACACAGAAATAGAATAGTGTATTCATTGCTTTTTCTACTTATTTCATGTTCCTTCCATCATGTGGGAAACTGGTATCAGCCACTTAAAGGGAATCTCCACCCCAGCAAAAAGATGACTGTCTTCAACAAGAAAACCATGTTTACAATCAAAACCGTTTGTATCTGAAATAATAATATTGAATTTTAGAATTGCACATTAAATAAACTAATTATTTTCAAAAAAATCCCCTGCACTGCCATTATTGTTGTGATGTGTTCAGTGGTGTCAATAAGTATGGAATCCAATAAAAAGCGTTGGCTACACCTCACTCAGAGAAGTCAGCAATTTTATTTATTTAAAGACAGAATGATTCTTTGAAACCCAAAATTTAACAACTGAACCGAGCTGTGTGGACAGTGGGTGCCCAGGAAGTCCAAGGAGCTCTACTCTGATCAGCCAGCCCCTAGACAGTAAAACGCTCCCATGTCTAGCAATCCCTGCAACCCAGCCATCATAGCCACTACACACAGACATCCAGGCACCCATCACACTGTGCTAACAAAGGAAAAATGGGGAGTAGAGGGAGGGCGGGAGGCAGAAAAAATAAGAACCGCTAAGACAGAGAAAAAATGCTAAAAGAAGACTGCAAAACACTCTACCAATGTAGCTCAAAATGGCCGCTACACTGAGACCGCATGGCCTACATGAGTCTATGCACATCGGAATCAACCTCTGGCCGCTATAAGCTAACCGTTCCAGGCACAGAAAACCAGCATCTTTTTGCTGTTAACCATTGTTAACTAGGTTAAATCATATTAAATTCATTTTCATAAATGAGAACAGTCAGGTACTCTACCCATACCAGCCACCAAAGTCAAATTCTATTGCAACCTCTGCATGTTGATTATGGTTGCCCTCTGGTTTTGATACAAAAGCTCTTTGTGTTAGAACAATAAATTATTGGGCAAAGAAAGCACGTCACAAATATTCAAGATGATGGTGCCCATAAAATAGAGTCCTCTTCATTTGGCCAGACTGGCCCTGTTTCTGAAATCTCCGAAAGCCTGGTTGCCAGAGGAAAACACAACGGACAATCCAGTCAGTCAAAAGTAGAAAATGAATTATCAGTAATCAATAATCATATAAGCAGCAGTAACACTGCATACTTGTTGGTTTCTAATAGTGGTGTGAAAATAATACCAATAAATAATTTGCTGCAGCTGAGCATTTCCCCACGTTTTGAATAAATGTACCTTTTACAGAATGTTATCAGATAGGAAAATGCCAAAACTTATGCAATGGAGATCGAAGACTCCATTTTGAAAATATACCAAAACTTGAAACCACACTTCTACGAAAAACCGCAGGCACACAACAATCAAGATCGCTCGCCATGTGATTGCAACAAGACATGAAAAATGAAGGTAGAAAAGTTTTGTCCTCACATTCTTTACAGCCACTATTTCGACTTTAATTTTTTTGTCTTCAATATTATAATTAACAGTACAGAATACAAGTTATCTTTTTCACAGAGTTAAAATGTAGTGTTTTTTAATTGGAGTTCAGTGTCCACCACAGAAACTAGAAGAAAGAGAAAGCAAATTAAAGATAACATTTCTGGACAACCGAAAAGGCAAAAGCAGAATGTTGTTTGTATAGTGACTAGTACAAGCGCATTATTTTAATCATACATACATACGTACGTACGTACGTACGTACGTATGTACGTACATACATACATACATACATACATACATACATACATACTTTATTGTTACCTCCCCAATGGGGCTTTTCAGGAACAATAATTTAAATTACTAATTAAAAGTTAATAATAACTATACAATTACAACTAATCAAATTTAAGAAACATTCACAACATTGTCTAAAATTTGCAATCAATAAAAATACTAAAAATAAATGAAGTTCAAGAAGTATTTACAAAATTGTCTAAAAGCTTATTTTAAGATACGTTTAAAAACTTGAACCGAACGAATCATACGTAGGAGGTTTCCTAATGGGCAACCAAGGATTTATCATGCGTTTGGTTGCCGATTATTTTTTTTATTTCGAGACCTGAGAAACCAATTTCATCCCGGTAACAGAGACAGCCTGGTCAGCTGGGATCATATGAAGAGGCCTTTAAAAGGAAAAATGAAAGATTCTACAATTTTTTCCAAAATTTGTAGACAAATTTGATTCTGGACACTACAGAGCTTAAACAAGCATGACGACGATGGCTAGGAAAACACCACAAAACAATCAATTAATTTTAATGAGCAAGAACAAAAAAAACTCTGCATGCCCGGCAAGTGTGTTTTACATTTGCGTACATTTATGAGCCATCCTCGCCCTGACAATGACGTGAAATTACAAAATTTAAGGTTTTTTGGAGGACATGAGCACCTGACGTTAACTTTCAATTTTCTCTCTAAATACCCACACTGTTCTTACCAATTTTATTTCTGGTATGCTGATACACTTAACCTGCAAGGCGACTTACAATAACTGGAAATAATATTTGTAGACAACGTTCTAGTAGCCATTCTCAATGTCCTTGCTTAAGATCCCTATTATTCCCTCCACTCTCTAAGTAGGAGTGGATGCCACAAATAAACAACTTTGATTGAATTTCCATTACGAAATAAAAATTTCAAGGACTCACTCCTTAACTGTTTATTGCAAACTTGACAGCATGTGTACCACAAATACATTTGGATTAAGAATTTAACCTACCAGCTGATTGTAGGCACACCACGATTTACACTTTGCAGCTGCAGATTAAGAAAATACAAGTCAATTATGCACCACAAGAAACATTAAGTTTGATCGAAATACTGTACACCCATCAGGTAATTCCTGGAGAAAAAAAGGCTGCACAATGTTACACCCATCAGGAAATCCCTGGAGAAAAAAAAGACTGCACAATGTAGGTGTACATCTAGGAACCTACATCCGAACTACATTGCATTTCTAAAGTTGTGTGTGCTGTACTTTGTGTCCTTTCTTTCCATCCTTAAGAAGCTGTAAGACATAATCATAAAACCCTGGACATGCTCATTAGCTACACTGTACTCCACTGCTTTTTTAGCACACAATAAGATGGCAGTAGGACTTGAGGTACTGAACCCAGAAGTGGCAACCAACACAGTCTAACCACCACGACCAGAATAACATCAGAAAATCTGGAATGGCTCTTACAAGTTTTTATCAGGCCTAAAAGAGTTGCATTGTTCAGGATAATTTAACCTAAGTTAAACAAAGTTAATTTGTTCTAAAGTTTAGTTCAGTTCTTACCAGAATCAGCATCAGTAAATGTTATAAAAGCAAATCCTCTTGAGGTACCAGTTTCATGATCCTTGACAAGCTGCAACCGATCAAAAAGGTTTCTCATAAAGCAATAAGAAATACTGGTAACAAAATACTGTTATACATTAAACATCTGAGACAGTATACCGACTATCATTGGTAAATTTACAGTAGCTGCCTGAACGCTACAGTATGACCCAGTTGAGGTTCAAAGTGTATTTTTTTGCACAATTTGTTTATCAAAAGATTATATCTAACCTCATTTTCTACAGCCTGTGCTCTAAGTACAGCACCTTGTCTTTTCTACTATGAAACCACCAATCTGTGGATTGAGCCCAAATTATTGCGTGACTGCTCTGCCCACTTCAGTTAAACATTTTGATGAAATTCCTTTCCCACGGTATGAGCAGAAGTCAGCTTTCGCCACCAATGGAAAGATACATTTTCATAGGGGGGAATGGAGGAAATTGTTCTTGTCCAGAGGTTGCAAGTGCAACCATGGACTTTCTGTTACTTCAAGTGCAAGAATGGTTCCTTGGTCTAGCTGAATAGTATAGTCGAACACAATATCTCTCAAGAATTTGAACTATTTACAAGAGAAAGTGGGTGGGGCAGTGACTCAGTAACTCGAGCCCATTCCACAGATCGGTGGTTTTCATAATACTGTAGTTCAATTTTATAATCCTATAAAGGTCCAACTTCATACTCAGTTCAAAACTACACAACAACAAAAAGAGGCACTGCATATTAAACTATTTTTAATTATCTCTAAGAAAGTATGCACACTATGATTGGCTAATTTAGCGGGTTGTTACCCTGTGAGCAGAGACCCTTTGATCTTCCTGGATAAGTCGGGAAGAGGAAGGGACTCTGCCACCTGCTTCAACTTTCTTTGTTGAACATGGGTTAAAAATTCAAATGTATTCAGGTGTCAGTCACGCATGCCTTACATACATGTATACAAACAGTCGGGATGTTTTCGAACTCTGGCAAACACACAACAACCAAGGAATAATTTCCTTGGAAACTCAAGATACAGCTGTGGTTCATACTAGTCTTTTAATATTATAAAGTGCCATTTCATTTTTTACTGAAAAAAAAAAAAGCATCAGACAGAGTAATAAGTGCCACTCCAAGGCCTCAGGGAATACCTTAAAATGAAATAATCATAAATTAATGTGATTTTCTTTTTTAGTGGCAACATGATGTTACAGAAACATAATTTTTACCTTCACAGCTTCAATTTCTCCGAAAGTGGAAAAATACTCTGCAATTGTTACTACAAATATAAAAACAAAGGATAGAGCAGTAAGCATGAAGTACTGAAGACAAAAAAATACATTGTAGCTTCAAAACAAAATGAGTTTTTCACTAAATTGATGTGAAAAGTAATGTAAATTTCAATACTGCTACCTTCTTTTGTTTTCCAGTCAAGGTTTCCAACAAATATCTTGGCTCTTGGATCATCTTCGTTTACAGTATGTAGGGAAAAATAATATTATTAATATACATGTGGATGACCACTACAGTAGGTTGCAGAATGGATGTTGGAATTGCCATTGTTGGCAGTAAGCAAGCTCTACATGAAAATACTGTATTCAGGAAAGCTATCAAATGGTGTTAACACAGCCATGAGCTGCCATGTAGAAGTGGAAGAGGGTCTACAGGGACCCATCACACTGATAAGACAGTGCTGGAAATAATTTTTCTTTATTCACAGGACATATGTCCTTTCAAATCTTCATTTTGGTCGGACATTTGACAAATTGGACCAGACATAATTTATTTACTGACAACACCTTGAAGAAGATAACTCAAGATGTGCTGGTGAGATGTTCGGTCATCGTGTCCGATCATAATGTGAATTTGGCCGGACATTTTCAAAATTTGGTCGGACAATGTCCGATGACCGACTGTTATTTCCAGCACTGTAAGATCAGTGGAATGAGAGAGGAAGAAATGTGGAAATTAATCAAGAAAGGACATCATTAAGAAAACTGCCCAATACATGTGCCAAATAAAATGTTGTAGTTCAATTTTGACTGCTGGTACAATTTGTTTTTGAACTGGTACAAAATAGTTTGAACTAGTACAATTTTAAATGTACTGGCTTATTTTTATCAACTGTCTAAAAAAGGGGTTTTCCTTTTTTGGGAGTGTAGTTAAAAAACAGGGGATTGGTTTTTTGGAGGGGTCTCAAAAAGAACGCAATATTTCTTTCTTCCGTTCTTCTTCTCCTACCCCTCCCTATTACCTCTATCCTAACCCACCTTTCTTTCACAGTTCTATCCCCCCTTACCAGGTACCTCCTCCTTGCATACCCTTATCCCGATTCCCTCTACAACACCCCTTGCAGACTTTTCACACTAATCTCTTTTTACTCACCCGAACTTGAACTTACCTACTCTCTTATCCACTTGACCACACAAGCAGATCATGCAAAATTCACCATAATAATTTACAATAAAATATGATATTTTTCATCCCAGGCCACTCTTAGTCCAAACTTTCATTTATTCACATTTAAACACTAGAGCCACTTGTGGTAAATTTTATATATATCAGTGATAAAAAATCAGACTCGCGCCAATGCAATACATTGTAGCGTAAATGAAATAGATTTCTATAGAGAAGTAGAGGAGTTGAAAAGACTCACAAATAAATTGTGGCTTCAAGAAATTATGCACAAATCAGCCAAAAAATTGTTAACGCACTTGTCAAAATGTGCTTATTCCATGCATAGAAAAATTAATTCTCACCAATCAATGGCAGCTCCAACATTCCTCTCTATGATAGAGATCGACTGAATGGTATAAGGTAACGGATTGTGCCCCGACAGTACTTGCTTTTAAGAAAAATAACTGATATTGAAAAACCATTCTGCTCGAGCAGTGACCACATTTAGAAAAATCCGATCACTTAATCTCCTCTAAGATTAGATCTGTGCAGTGCCACTAATGTTACTTTCGATTATTTCAAAGGAATTTCCTTTGCATCAGCTTGTAAACACGCCATTTTGCAAAATGAGTAATTTCATTTCAAGATAAAGTGAAGTTTTAACATTGTAACAGTACAAAATAATAATAACGTAACATTATTGTAATGTGATTACTTTCTGGTAGTTGTATCAACTGCTCTTGTTACTTGTTCAGCCCCAAAATGTCAGCTTTAAAATTTCTTTACAATGGTCAGTTTACCATATCAACTCACTTGTTAAACCCTTTTCTTTATTTTACTTTCCCACCAACATAGCACCACAGCTTCTTTACAACCTAACCCCTTTACCCTATAAGTGAAAGAATGCTCTACTTCCAATTAACCACGAACCAACATTCTTAACCCAATGACCATTGGCAACTTCCAGGCTGTTTTAGACTAAACACTTCAAATAAGTTACTCTTATCACTACAATGCATGCCAATCTTTTACCTAGAATGCAGTGTCTGACACTTGCAGACTGTAGACTGATCCTAACTCACAGTTATTGAAAGCTAGCCATAAACAAATGCGCTAATCAAATGGGTGCTTATACTGTTTATCAGTGCTATTTGTATTAAGCAGTCTGCAGTATGTCACCTGAAGTTGTCATGCACCTCCTGGAATCCTAACTGTTAATAAGACAGTGCATAACCCTAATCACTAAAAATTAACCATAATTCCTAAAATTTGGGAAGTTGTAAACCCTAATCTTACAGGAAAGCTAACCATTCTAGAACAAGTGTGCTTAAATTGTGTAAAATAATTAGTGCTTAACGCCACTCAATGTTTATTCTTGGTCAAACCAGACTGTTAAGTATTTCCAACAGGTCTTGCTATTTCTGTCCTGCTCTGAATGCTCAGGAAACATTTCAGTAACCTCTTGAACTAAGTACATGTAAATGAATGGCAAACAGCTGTTATCAATGAAGTGTGTTCTTTGTGCTCGACAAACATTAAACTATTTTCACTATTTTTGCACCAGTTCAAACACTAATTTGTACCAGTCCAGTTCAAAAACAAATTGTTCCAATGTCAAAATTGAACTACAACATACACTGTAAACAAGAAACAACAGATTGCAACACAATACAAAATTTGTACATGTACATGCACATGGGATATTGCCATGCATGCCTACATGAAATTGCTACACATTGGCCACAATAGACAGACAGCTGCAACTCCTAAATTGTTGATAAGTCAGTTAAAGTAGATTTACTCACATCAGTGCATTTATTTATTAAAATATTAAATTAATTGCAGGCAAACATATTAACTTTGTTTCATCCATTTTTGACCTTGGCAAAAATACAGTGTGTAGCATTTGCTTTAAGGAGGCTCCCTAGAGTTTCAGGGTAACGTGCAAGCTCACTCAGTGGGCACTAGTAAAGCTAATTATACAGGGCTTGACACTAACAGTAGCCAACTAGCCACAGACAAGTGAAATTTCAATTTTGGCTAGTAGATTTTGAGCTTCCACTAGCCACTGGGGCTAGTAAATATTGTGAAGCAGTGGAGTTCTGGACAAAACAAAAATTCAAATTATTTGTTATGGATAAGGCAAAAGGAGAGAATAGAAAAAAACAACAGAAACTGTGAGCGGATTCTATGGAATTTACTGCCTTAGAAAATGATAAGTTGAAAAAAAACAACAACAACAACAACAAACGGGGATTACAGTTTCCCCACAGTACCTTATGAACGATTAATCACGTGTGAAATCATGCAGAACTTCTCAATCTGCTGTCTCCACATGTGTGTGACTTCGTCGCAAACAACCGCAAGCGCTTTCTGAGAGCTTGATCACAAATAGTTTGCGGAAATGGAAACACCTTTTACGTTCATCCCCGACCAATCGCAGATGATCGCAAACAAGACGCTAGAGATAGTAAATTTTACATCGTTACGTCTTGTTGGCGACGAGGTGCAATGCAAAAGTGAGGAAACAACGACATGGATTGTTTGCGATCAGTCGACAATATTTTTGTGGACGTGATACATTTTAACAAATTAGAGGCAAGTATAAGTAATGAAAATGGTGTCCGAGTACGACTAAAGCAATGAGGATACTCCTCAAAACAGTGTGAATTTAATGAATATCCTAAGGGAATACCCCACCAAATATTCCTGTAGTAAAGTCCTTGATCACAAAGAGCCGCAGTTCCTACATTATATAATTCTGCTTTTATTTTTGCGCCCTTTTTTTACGATGTCACAAGATCAAGTTGCATAAAGCAATCACTCATATGGAAAACAGGATTGCAAACAATATAAATGCAAAAAGTGACAGTGTTTGCAATCGAGCCAACGCAAACTGTGTGCAACGTTGTTATGTGTATATGGAAAGAGGTCATATACTTGTTTAGAAATTGAATCCAAATATAATTTACTTCAAATCAAAAAAAAGAAAGATATAATATGGAGCGACTTATCTTGCCGGTTTACTACTAGGAATGGTGAATTTCACATAAAAAGTGCAAAAATTTGCTCACAAGCACTGTGACCTTCGACTAGTAATTGACTCCGAAAACCATTCAAGCATAAAATGCACAGATTGCTGTTTGAAACTACCAAAAAGAAAAACTTATATGCGGGCATCTGCCTTTCGAATTTCTTTTCTATCTAATTTAAGTTATTATATTCCCGCATTCCACTGCTTTTGTACTTCATGCCCGGCATGGTGCTTTCAGGTTAACACTGTTTCAATCGCAAATAGATCTAATCAAAGGAACAGCCTTTCCACAGACTTCTAAACGAACAGTTTAGTTAAATGTGACAGTTTATTTCTTAATCATAGTTACTTCATTCCGCGTTTTCCATACTCCAGTGCATTTGTGAGTTTTGGCAACGGTTCTGTGAGAATTGGCCTCAAAGCCACAAAACTTTGCCTTCATCAGAAAAATACAGGAAGCTGTACACTCCAGCACATTTGCGCCACTGTTGCAAGGATGGATATGAAAATATGAGAATAATTACCGGTACTAAAAGTGCGAGTCTTATTTGCAAATGTGGAATTTTTTTTGTGATAGTTTTTACA